>CM017563.1:25052193-25109693 GCA_007844125.1 Sinonovacula constricta
ATATCTATTATGTGACTTCCGATTCATTTAAAAATTTACATCTAAAAAGAGAACTTTGCAATAGCACGCATTTAATATGTGATTTGTTGCTGTAAAAACACAAAATGGCGGCTTTTAAGAAAAAGAATCGGCCTTTTCTAACAGGACATACTGAATTGGAGGTAAATAATTACGAGCAAAGTAATTATTTTATAATGGAAAATATGGATATACAATGACTGCCGATTGAGGCAACATAGAGAGTTAATAAAATTTAATAAAATAATTTATTGATTTTAGGTTTAACGTATATTACAGGTATTTGCAGAAGCGTATCTGGGAAAGTGTGTATGTATGAGCAGAGTCAAATGTATTCGAAATTTTATCGAACAAACTTTAAATTAACACACTTAAATAATGTAGTGGTGCCAGATATATATATAATACTGACGCCACCCTTGGTAAGATATGCAGCACATTATTTGACACTTATACATTTATGCTTCGAATTCGCTTCATTTAAACGAATAAATAAAGCTAAAATAAACTGTAAACATAAAATTATACACAAAAAATGTGATGACATGCATTTTTTCTTCTTCCAAATTAGACGTTGCTGTTAAGCATAGTATATTTTGCTAAAACCACTGCCAAGCATTTTGAGTAATAAATAAACCAATTATTGTGAAAAGAGGGTATTTTTTTATTTTTCTACTGGTATTTTTTGTCTTTTCGACAACATTATAATAATCTCTAAAAAATCATACAATCAATTGCTAGCATTCAAATGCTTAACATAACCATACCGCAGAAAGGTGCAGAAATGGGAAACTGCCAAACCAAAACATTGTTGTTGCATATGCATTTAATCATGTAAAAAAAATCAAGCCTAATTTATTGACGTGTATTGGTAACATTTTGTAAAACATGTCTTGTTTTTCAGCTGCATAATCCCAACTGTGCATAATAAAACGTGCATTCATGCTAATTATTTGTTTAAGGGTTGCAACTAAAAGAAACAATTACAAAAAGATAGACACTCAATTAAAGCAAATCCTTCCTTTGCTCCTTGCGCACGTGTTAATGCATTCCACATGTTACCGACTGATAAACAGTGTTGTATTGCAACAATCACCGTGACAAGCAAATCTTTAATAACACTTACATCAATAAGCGGACTGCCAACAAAAACGATTTCATGAAAGCTTACAAACTAATTGTATGCTTTGTCAGTTAAAGTTTGTGCATCTAAGCTCAACATTCATAATGGATTATGTACGGCGACGTATAGACGCGCACAAGAAATGAAAACTTTTGTCAGCATACAGTGTATCATGGCATATACGGTGTATTATATACAGTGTATCATATACGGTGTATTATATACAGTGTATCATATACGGTGTATCATATACGGTGTATCATATACGGTGTATCATATACGGTGTATCACATACGGTGTATCATAATATATATGATGTATCATAGTATAAACGGTGTATCATGGTATAAACGGTGTATTGTAGTATATACGGTGTGTCGTAGTACATACGGTGTATCATATCATATACGGTTTATCATAGTAAATAAGGTGTATCATAGTATATATGATGTATCATAGTATACACGGTGTATCGTGGTAAATACGTTTATCGTAACATATACGGTGTATCATATACGGTGTATCACATACGGTGTATCATATAAGGTGTATCATATACGTTGTATCATATACGGTGTATCATACACGGTGTATCATATACGGTGTATCATATACGGTGTATCATATACGATGTATCATATACGGTGTATCATATACGGTGTATCATATACGGTGTATCATATACGGTGTATCACATACGGTGTATCACATACGGTGTATTATATACGGTGTATCATATACGGTGTATCATATACAGTGTATTATATACGGTGTGTTATATACGGTGTATCATATACGGTGTATCATATACGGTATATCATATACGGTGTATCATATACGGTGTATCATATACGGTGTATCATATACGGTGTATCATATCATATACGGTGTATCATATACGGTGTATCATATACGGTGTATCATATACGGTGTAGCTTATACGGTGTATCATATACGGTGTATCATATACGGTGTATCATATACGGTGTATCATATACGGTGTATCAAATACGGTGTATCACATACGGTGTATCATATACGGTGTATTATATACGGTGTATTATATACGGTGTATCATATACGGTGTATCACATACGGTGTATCATATACGGTGTATTATATACGGTGTATCACATACGGTGTATCACATACGGTGTATCATATACGGTGTATCACATACGGTGTATCATATACGGCATCATATACGGTGTATCACATACGGTGTATCACATACGGTGTATCATATACGGTGTATCATATTCGGTGTATCATATACGGTGTATCATTTACGGTGTATTATATACGGTGTATTATATACGGTGTATCATATACGGTGTATCATATACGGTGTATCATATACGGTGTATCACATACGGTGTATCATATACGGTGTATCATATACGGTGTAACATATACGGTGTATCATATACGGTGTATTATACACGGTGTATCATATACGGTGTATTATATACGGTGTATCACATACGGTGTATCATATACGGTGTATAATATACGGTGTATCACATACGGTGTATCACATACGGTGTATTAGATACAGTGTATCAAATACGGTGTATCATATACGGTGTATCATATACGGTGTATCATATACGGTGTATTATATACGGTGTATAATACGGTGTATCATATACGGTGTATCATATACGGTGTATCACATACGGTGTATCATATACGGTGTATCATACACGGTGTATCACATACGGTGTATCATATACGGTGTATCATATACGGTGTATCACATACGGTGTATCATATACGGTGTATTATATACAGTGTATCATATACGGTGTATCATATACGGTGTATTACATACGGTGTATCACATACGGTGTATCATATACGGTGTATCATATACGGTGTATCATATACAGTGTATCAAATACGGTGTATCATATACGGTGTATCATATATGGTGTATCATATATGGTGTATCATAGCATATCTTAAATGCTTATTGTGAATAAAAAATTATTTATGTAATTATTCATGTAAGCATTCGGAAAACAGTGATGCATACAAAACATTTATCTACCGGTTTTTACACTAATTAAGGCGCCCGTGCTTTAGAAGTTTATGCTCTAAGACTTGTCACGTTGCTGCCTTTCATCCCGCCAAGTCGATTCGAGTCCCAATCGGGGAGGAACTTTAAAGTTAGAAGGTTTTCAGCCGACATGCAGTTTGCTGAGAGTTCATTGAATACATTTGTCGAGAATCCTTCTACGACAGCACTCGCTTTTAATGACCTTTGTGTGAAGACAATTATGTGTCTTGCGCAATATGGGACCGGACGATAAATTTTATGCTATCGCAGGTATAGGAACAAATGCAATGTCTGAGAGAATATGTCTTATCTTTGAGAAAAACAGTATGTTGCTACTATTATTTCTCATGAAATATGATATAAAAATCAAAATTAAAATTTTCTTTGTTCATAAATCAAGTATCTTTTGCAGAAGATAGATTGACGCGGTCTGTACTTGCCGAAAGTTTCTACACGGGTTTCTACTTGTAGACATATTACAGTTTTATTTCAGTTTGTAAACCAGTTTGCAAAATTAAGAAGAGATCTAAAAGATACACATATCTCCATGTACATTCTTTGATTATGATTGTGTATGACAACTTAAAATAACATTAGTAAGATACATGAACTGTTTGTCTAAGTACGAGTTAGTATTATGAAAAGTCGAAATAGTCTCACTTAAGTCAGATCTTACAAAATGACTGCCCTCAAATACTGTCTATAAACAGAATGGTTTTCCCGATTACTCTTTTTATAACAGCCAATCAGAGAGCGTAATGCATAACGCTTTCGGTGAGAGTCGCAAAATCAATCGTAAAACTTTGGGTATTTCCGTATGGTTCGTAAAATACACCTCGTACATAGCTCTAGAATACACCAAAGTGCGTCGCCTGAGTTATGAAACAGTGTCCGTTCGCGAGAAAGTAACAAATTATATATATATCATTTAGTTGAGTATATCTTGCAATAACAACGATTTTTTTTATCAATACAATCTATATGATTTACGGAAAATTGAAAAGTCAACATTAAATACCCAGTATTAAAACTAAGACACACAAAGTAGATCCAAGATGGCGCCTTATTATGTCAGAGGTCTCTTGCATAGCATAAAGGCCGAGGTGATCAGATTGTCGCAAAATGGCAGCTATCGATTATGCAGTAGAAAAGTGTTTGACAAAATTAGGAATTTGCTCGTTAAAACCATTTCAGAAGCAAATTCTTGATTGCGTTATGGAAAAGAAGGACTGCATAGCAAAATTACCGGCCGGATATGTCTTGCGCGAAGTGTCCATATTTACATTTATTTGTAAATGGGCGCAGCCATTCAAATGATACGTTCGGAACGCTTCGGATCATCATCATTTACTTTTGCGATTTTGTAGGCGACAAGCTGATTGGCTGGGAAGGTTTTATTGAGTCTTCGTCAGATCCTGATAGCGGAGCGGCTTTCAGGATATGATTTTAATCAGATTGAGTCGAAATAATACCTGTTTTACGTACTTGTTCAATCATAAACAAATCTTAACATAATTGAAAATCTTAATATAACCTTCACCATGGCAAGGCGGCTTTGAACATGTATACAATTTAATAATCATAGTGACCGTCTTTGTTTGCCCCGTACAAGAGTCGTGTGAAATTTGAAAGGTGCGGCATCACCCTGTCTGATTTAAACATACAACGTCCTAATGCTGCTACATTGACGTACAACCAACACAAATTGCTTTTTGTGATTCATACAGGTTTTCTTCTAACAAACCAGGGGCGGATCCAGAAAATTGAGGGGGGGGGGGGTTCAACTTTATCGCAGTAAATACTACATATATATGTAAAGTAAGGGACCCTTACTTCGACATAAGTAGTCAACGGACAAACTTTATTTTAAACGCTTAATATTTTAAGCTTACATGTATGTGTTTTCACAACTCGTACTCTTTAACCTGGTTGGTGGGGGGGGGGGGGGGGGGGGGGAGATTAGATTTTAAGATATGATGTGACTAAGTTCTTAATTGAATCTGAATCAGGAATGGATCCAGGTGGGGGAGGAACCCCCCCCCCCCCCACCCACCCCAACACACACACACACACACACCAGCTACGTAAAAGAGTAGAGTTGTGAAAACACATATATGTACGATTTAAAAGAAATGCGAATTTGCCAACCGTTATATGTACGACATTAAGGAAAATTCATTGTAAATACAATGTTGAATAAACCAAAAATATCAATATAGATAATGGTAGTGAAACTGCAACATTCCTTAATGTTGTGGACATTTTTTATTCTTAATCATTTAATTTTTAAAATCATTTAAACCCATCAGCTGAACAAAATGGTTAAAAACACATTAATACGACAAAGCACATTTTGACAAACCTTTGGCTCTGGTTTTATCGAAAAGCTAAATTTTTCACATGAAGTGTGTTCGAAATGCACATTTAATGCACATTTAATTTTAAACGATTATTATCTTACATTTGTACACCATTTTGTCTTGGACATAGTACAACAATAGCAACAACAAAAAAGGCACAAAAAACTAATGTGATAATCATTCCATTATTAAACTTATTTTTATAATCATTATTATTATTATTATTAATTAATTAATTAATTATTATTAATTTTAATCTTTTTATCATCATCATCATCATCATCATCATCATCATCATCATCATCACCATTATTATTATTATTATAATTATAATCAGCAGCAGCAGCATCATTATCACCAGTGTAATTATTATTATCATCACCATCATCATCATGAACAACATCCTCATCATCACAATCATCATCATCATGAACAACATCATCATCATCATCACCACCATCCTCATCATCATCATTAAACCCAGTTTCGAAAAACAGAAAGATGAAAACATTTTTTTTTTTTAATTTTTTTTTTTCAATTACCTGTATCTTTTACTTAATAGCTTTGTTTTTTAGGTTAATGTGGTACTTACCCTAAGCTTCTACATATTTTAAAAACCCATATTGATTCCTATTTATCTTTTTACACTGACATACAAGATGCCTAGATATATTGCTAGAAATTAATTAGCAAATGTGCAGATCTTATCCAACATCTCCCAGCAGGATGCTGGCTAATCTGGATCTACACGATTTGCCAAAGTCGTAAAGATACGTGTTTAGAACGGTAAGAGTTCAATACCTGGTATTCAGTACCAATTCTTCAATTACAACGGTTGGCAAAGTTTAAGTGTGCTTGTCAACCATGAGACTATGTGAAAATGTTTCCTTTTTGTACTGATTTTAACATTCACAAATTGGCAAAACAATTCATGTGTGTGGATAAATGGAATTTAACAAATATAACGAACATTGACAGGGAAAAGGCAACATATGAAGTTCGAAGCAGCGTATGAGAGATTAAAGCTGTAACCGATTTGTCACAAAGCTAGTATAGCTGATTGCTGTACATGGTGGTTTTATTTAATATATCATATATTCTATCGGAGTACTCTAATAGGTGATTTGTTACAAATCAAGTAGGTTTCCATATTTCCATCGCAAAAAAGTTACGCAGTATATATATTTGACTGTTTCGACGATTTTTATGTGAATATGTTGTCCACGGTGATACAATAGTTAATTGACAAAGGTTATACCTACATGTCTTCCTTGTTGTAAACTTTGAAACTACAAATGTATCCCGGTGAAAGTATTTTGAAAATGCCTATCTCAATATATGAAATATGTATATTTTGTAACACTAACATACCGTAGCAAGATAAAATACAAGTAATTTTGCTTTCTCTCCGTGTTTGTTTCTGTCATATTCCAACAGAACGGAGCTTCAATGTTTGCAGAAGTCAATCTAGTGAGTAAGCAAAATATAAAAGACATACTATGACTACACTTCACCATATTGTCATGTTATGCTACAATTTGAAGTTTATTAATAAATAATAAAGGAACTGCTTCAATATATATTGATGTATTTTCTCAATTGATACTTCAGTCAGATGCTTTAAGATGCTGGGCCGTTACAAATGTTGCCAATTTTAAATATAGTTGTGTAAGAGCTGACCAAGGATTTGCATCATGTGTCTGGCGGCGGTCGTAAAATATCTTTCCGTGCATGTAATCTTTGTTGTCATTTAATTAATCCTATCAGGATTGTTACGTGTATTTTCCTTTGACGTATGACTTTTTTTGTCACTTTTACATTTACCATGTTTGCCTCTGTCTGTGAGGTAGTTCAGATTTAATCACCTATGGTAATTCTTATTGGGTCTTTTCTTATTTGCCTATAGTGTACTTCAATTCTATCTATACATACACAGAATGCTACAACTTTGACCGTTCATCTCGGGTCATTTTGTCTGTGATTCAAATATGTTATTTCTTTAAAATCCAAGAACTTTGTATTGTTCTTTTAAAGTAAGTAATACTTATCCCTAACCCAAATACAATGTACAATGTGGGCAGCATTTTAATTACGTCACTACCATTTTAATGACGTCATAACTTAGTTCTAAGAATATGTCATCACTTTGATAGTTTTCATTAAAATAAATGTTGTTGTTTTTTTTTCATTTTTTGCATTTTAGAAATCCTTCCGGAAATGCGTGATTAGAGCTTTGAAACCCGGCGTAAGCACCCAAGAATTTCGCCGACTGACGGTTCCAAGGTCAACTGTTGGGTTTGCTCTATTGTATATAATTTCTCGTCAAGGTTATGGTGTATTCTTGACATTGTGACATTTGATTAGCATGTGAAACCTTTTGTCCCGTGTCTTTCCAACTTTTAGTATATGTTACAATACTCATAGGACTTATGTTATATTTTCTTTTTCGTGCATCATTTTATGATGGTTATCCTTAACTGTTTCTAAAGAAAGACAGCTGCTTTAGATTACATCATTCATTGGAAACAGTGCTTACCCTCTGCGGTCTGATGTATAATGCTGGGAAACGCAAAGTATGTCGATACGTAGCAGAGAAAACAACAAAGCACGCCTGATTGTTTATTATTTTGCTAAAGTACCAGCTACACGTTTATTATGATGCACAGCCCGGATGTGTTTAGATGTTACCTTATATTACTGTCTAAGAAAACTGGTAGAGTATCGCTTAATTCGCCTTTGAAGTTTCTACCTTGAAAGAAAACATAATGCTCACATGTAATTAAAAAAGTGTTTTGGTAATATTGTAACCTGACATAACGGTGCCATATATCGTGCTTTGTATTCTTTATATAATAGAATAAGTTCAAATAATTATTATTAATACTGTATAACACTTTATTTTTGCGCATCAAAAAGTTCGCGATTTTATCATTTTAGACACTTTTAGACATTTCGCGTAAGTAAATGTTCGCGAGAAACCAATTCTAGGGGTGGTCGTAATATTAACACGTTCATAAAAATCACCAACTGACTAGAGATCACTGCTTAAGAAATATATACACGTCCTAAATATCGCCCGAGGGCAAGAGATCGTAGGCCAATTATGTCAAGCAATACCTGTAAAATATACCTGTAATTGGTTTTGTATACACAACCGGTCTTATATCCGTGAAAAGTTGTCACAGCTACCGTATCAGTTGTCAGTTTTTAATACTTGTAGCAAACTCCTGATCACTTAACTGATAATACTATAATTATTCACACCTTTAACAATAGGTCACCTTTTTGCATGTTGCAGGTGTGATCAGACGGCGATTGCTATATTCGATGTATTCAAGGCTCATTCTTGACTCTGCAATAATTCCCATGTGCATATACACGTATTTTGATTAACACACAGCATACAAAACATGTCATGGTTGGTGAATAGTACGGCAGCTATTGACAGAACACCGTTTGGCTTGGTCAAAAAATTTCGCTGTCGAAAATGTTCGCGAATATAGGTCGTTCGCGAAAAACGCTAAATTTATCACCACGCGAACTTTACCTGTTATACAGTAAATAACTATATCAAATCTTATTCAGTAGATACAACTATTGTTTCAACTATTACTGTCAAATCTAAATAAAATTTAGCAATTTTCACAGTATTTATTATTTTTATTGGAATTTATTTACGGCAGCTTCGGTACAATTAATCGATAATTTCATAAACAGAACAGAACTTTTGCGTTTCGATTTTAACGTGTTTGTTTCACTTTATGTTATGTACAATTGGTCAACTGGTAGTTGTTTTAAAAATAGGTATTGTTATCTTTGCTAATTGAATTTTCGTTACGGACATCACCCAGTCCACAATATGCATCGCTTCCCGTGTTGTTGTGTATGCCCCTCGAATCTACGTTACAGGCATCACCCAATCCCTAATACGAATAGCTTCCAGTGTTGTTGTGTACGCTCCTCGAATCTACGTTACAGGCATCACCCAATCCCTAATACGAATAGCTTCCCGTGTTGTTGTGTACGCTCCTCGAATCTACGTTACAGGCATCACCCAATCCCTGTTTCGAATAGCTTCCCGTGTTGTTGTGTACGCCCCTTGAATCTACGTTACAGGCATCACCCAATCCCTAATACGAATAGCTTCCCGTGTTGTTGTGTACGCTCCTCGAATCTACGTTACAGGCATCACCCAATCCCTAATATGCATAGCTTCCCGTGTTGTTGTGTACGCTCCTCGAATCTACGTTACAGGCATCACCCAATCCCCAATATGCATAGCTTCCCGTGTTGTTGTGTACGCCCCTCGGATCTACGTTACGGGCATCACCTAATACCCAGCATGCATAGCTTCCCGTGTTGCTGTGTACGCCCCTCGAATCTAAGTAACAGGCAACACCCAATACCCAATATGCATAGCTTCCCGTGTTGTTGTGTATGCCCCTCAAATCTACGTTACAGGCATCACCCAATCCATAATATGCATAGCTTCCCGTGTTGTTGTGTACGCTCCTCGAATCTACGTTACGGGCATCACCCAATCCACAATTTTCAAAGCGCCCCATGTTGTTGTGTACGTTTATCGAATCTACGTTACGGGCATCACCCAATCCCCAATATGCATAGCTTCCCGTGTTGTTGTGTACGCTCCTCGAATCTACGTTACGGGCATCACCCAATCCCCAATATGCATAGTTTCCCGTGTTGTTGTGTACGCTCCTCGAATCTACGTTACGGGCATCACCCAATCCCCAATATGCATAGCTTCCCGTGTTGTTGTGTACGCTCCTCGAATCTACGTTACGGGCATCACCCAATCCCCAGCATGCATAGCTTCCCGTGTTGTTGTGTACGCTCCTCGAATCTACGTTACGGGCATCACCCAATCCCCAATATGCATAGTTTCCCGTGTTGTTGTGTACGCTCCTCGAATTTACGTTACGGGTATCACCCAATCCCCAATTTTCAAAGCGCCCCATGTTGTTGTAGGAAAAATAACGCAATTGCATGTACTTTCTAGGCTCGTCAACGCTTTCCTTGATAAAAAAATTAGTACACAAAATATTAAATGTCATGAACTAATAAAAGATTCTTTGTATTTTTTAACATTTCATTTGCCTTTCTCAGCCATAACTTCATTACAACACTGCTATGAAACTTTTCTTGTAAACTTAACGTTCTTCTAATACCATATTTGTATTGCAATTTATGGAAATGCATTAACATTCCTATGACAGATTAATTATAAGTAAGGCCTTTTATAACCTTTTGGCTATTATAGCAATGTTATATATCACTCCGTTAAGAATTGACGTCGTTTTAATAGCGGTTCAATAATGGACTTTCTTAAGATTGCTTTTACATAATATTGCAATTTGTAGAAGGTCGTGTTAGAAATGGACGTTCAGCTACAAATAATAACTAACCACCAACTAACACCTCATTGGTTTCATTTATCAGACCATTACAAGCGACTTTCAGCGAAACTTTATAAGAAAATAGTTTAAATATTATTCGCCGTACTGGTTTGAAGTATATATCTGCTTCCCATACACACTAACCGTTTCAACCAGCGAACTTCTATTGCATTTGTCTTCCCAAGGAAAGAGGCCACACACTTGCATAAACCTGTCAGATGGATCTCATTCATCAACGATACCAAGCGGTTAAACAAGACAGGAAGTGATTTGTTTCGGACACGTTTCAATTATACTACCGAATACCTCATCATAACCGACCAGGGCTGATCCAGAAAACTTTGGTGAGGAGGGAGGTGGGGGTGGGCGGGTATGAATAATATATATATATATGTTATTTTCTGCGATAATGCGATAAATACACACACACACGCACACACACACACGCGCGCGCACACACACACATATTACTTTCTATGATAAATATATATATTTATACACACACACACAAACACGCACACACACGCACACACACACACACACACATTACTTTCTACGATAAATATATATATTTATACACATTTATATATTTATACACACACACACACAAAGAGAGAGAGAGAGAGAGAGGAGAGAGAAGAGAGAGAGAGAGAGAGAGAGAGAGAGAGAGAAAGAGAGAGAGAGAGAGAGAGTAAGGGACGCCTAATTCGGTCTAAGCAGTCAATAGACAAAATATACTTTAAAATTTTGGTATTATTAAGCCTACATGTACGTGTTTTCACAACACTTTTTTGGTGGTGGTGGTATGGGGATGCACCCCCTGGATCCATCCTTGGTACAGATTCGTTTTTCGATCAACAAAGTACTTCAGTAAGGTAATAAAACTATCTGTTGCACTTCCTGCTCTGTGTTATGTATATATATGAGAATACATGTCTCTTGTGTGGTCCTTAATATAACAACAGATCAAATGCACGCGGGGTTTAGGTACAGTTTATCGACAAAACATTCAGCTAGTAATTGCTAAGGAATAATTGAAAACTGAACAAAATTACAGATACCGTTCGAAGTGCAGACACTTTTTGAAGTAACTGAAGCAATATTAATTTGTAAAATTAACTTTTAATGGTTAAGTTTTGTTATATAGCTACATAATGACCATGGGTCGGGTCACGCACATAAATATGCCAACCAAACATCTTTAAAATGGCACAACAGCAAATATAAGAAGTAGTATCAGAATGATAAAAAATAAGAAAGGATCAATTAAATGAGAACTAGACATAAACAACATGTATGAACCTGCTAAAACATCGGATTTACGATTGACTTTGTCTTGCACATGATTCAGGTACCAATAGCCGCTCGTCCGGAACAGCCTTCATTCACCAGTCCGAACATGTGTTTTATGTATAGGTAACAGCTCGACATGATGTTTAAGGTAGCACTAGCTGCTCGTCATGAACAGCCAACTTCACTTCAATGATAATGACTAAAATCAGTCTTACATTGCCCCCATTAAATGTTCTCTTAAACAGAAAGACATAGAAAATGCCTTTTCGACCCTAAAAATAATCTTTTTCCACATTATTCCTCATTATGCTTCCGATATGCACTGGCTTAATCATTATGTCCCTTTAATCATAAAATTTAATAGCGGAATAAAATTTCACTGACAAGGTTAAAAAAACCATAGTGACGTGATAAAAATCTTACCAAGTATTGAAAATTATTTTCAGCTGTACGTTTCAACACGTTCCAATAAAAGTGCCAAATTCCTCTTGCCGACACATTTCCCAATAAAGAACGTTCTTTTGAAAAGGTAATAACAATCTGGCATTTCATAAATTTCGTTGTGCGCTTTCTTCCTGTACTATTCTGACAGGACTAGCTGTTATACAATCTAAGATAAAGAGCTGTTCTATGTATTCAATCTATCTGGACGAGCTGTTATACACTCCAACAGGACGACTGAGCTGTTCTATGTATTCAATCTATCTGGACGAGCTGTTATACACTCAAACAGGACGACTGAGCTGTTCTATGTATTCAATCTATCTGGACGAGCTGTTATACACTCCAACAGGACGACTGAGCTGTTCTATGTATTCAATCTATCTTGACGAGCTGTTATACACTCTAACAGGACGAGTTGTTACATGTATTAAATATACCAGGACGAGCTGTTATACAATCCAAATGGACGAGCTGTTATATGTATTCAATCTATCTTGACGAGCTGTTATACACTCTAACAGGACGAGTTGTTACATGTATTAAATATACCAAAAGCTGTTATACAATCCAAGTGGACGAGCTGTTCTATGTATTCACTCTGTCTGGACGAGCAGTTATACACTCTTACAGGACGAGTTGTAACATGTATTATATCAAATAGGACGAGCTGTTATACACTTTAACATGACGAGCTGCTATCTACCAAAGTCCTACACAAAACCAGGACACCAAGAAGCAACCGTTAGCAGAACTTTTAAGGTAAATAATATAGATCTTATTTTTCTATTTGTTTTACTTTCACCACAAGGTGTCGGACACAACCTTTGATGATTGAGAATAAATGCGTGAAAATAACAATACAATATAATACTTACTTGGTGTTTCTGTGGGACACGTGAGTAGGACATCAGAAGTATCAGAATTCGCATAACATGAGCTCCTTTAAAGGTGGTATTCGAAACTTTGCCTATATTGAATACTTAAACAATATCTTACGCCTGGTTTGAGGAATTTGGAAACCATTTCTTCATAAACTCGCATTTAAGACTAAATTAATACGATTCTGAACATAGCCAAAATTGTTAGACAGTACAAGTCTTGAAATGAATCGCTCAGTTATTTTTATAAATAGGCACATGGAAGATTTCTGCTAAAAATAGACATCTACGTTATATCGAAACCCCGGATGATGATATCTGTGATCTCAAAAGTAAGCGTTTACGTAGTTTTCTTAGTTTAAAAAAAAGCTAACTGTGCAGCGTGATTCAAGTAGAAAATACATGCCTGAAATGACGAATGGAATGTTATGCTTCATTTTTTCACTCAGGTCTAGGGCATCAAAAAACAATATTTCACAGGATCCTTTCAGAAAACAATAATTTACATTTTTGTTGGACGAAAAAAAAACGTCCAAAATGTCGGATACTACCTTTAATGTTATAAATATAAAAATAATTAATGGATTGAACAAAATCAATAAGAATATATGACAAAGTCCTATGAGCATTGCAACATATACCAAACTCCGAAAAAGCACAGAACAAAGGTATTTCACATGCAAGCCCAGCGAAAGGTAAGAACAAATTTGTGACGAGTCATTTAACGAAAAGAGCAAACCCGACAGTTACCGCCTTGGAACGGTCAGTTGGCAATATCGACCGACTGGAATGCTTAAACCGGTTTTACAGAGCTCTAACCTCGCACTTCCTGACGAGTTTCTCAAATGCAAGCAATGAAAGGACGATCTATCTGAACACAAAATGCCCAAGCGCAGATATTTTCTTTACGTTATGACGAAAGTAGTGACGTCATTGAAAAACAATGTCCACATAAGAATATAGTATTATTTCGATTTGAACAACTACACAAAATTGGTTGACTATAAATAAAATTAACTTTCTGAATCATGAACAAACATGACCAGAGACGAATAAATGGTTGTAGCTTCCTGTTCATGTGAAGATGGAATTGAAGAACCAAAAGTTTATTGTCCGTCAAGGGAAATACACGTAACAATCCTTATAGGATGAACTAAATGACAACTTAGATCACATGCACGGGGAGAACCTCAGCGCCCCCTATGAAAACCTTCCGCGTGTTTCAATAATTTATTAATACTGACAATTCGAAATTATACACTTGGAGTAAAGCCTTCTGGTTCGTTAGAAACCTACATGCCACAATTGATTTATCTAACTGAACTTAATGGAAACCACTGTAAAGAAAAAAAGGAAACAGACGTCCTCTCATCAACATCTGGCGTTGATAGTTAAATTGTCACCTGTCACTTATAATAAAGCAGAATCAATTAATGCTAAATTGATGATAAATGTCACATAAGAAGCGTAGAAGCGTAGACATATGTTGGCAAAACTAATTATGATAATGGCGGCATTTAGCAATGGTTGTAATAAAATGGTGACTACTTAATAAAATGAAGTCCAGTAGCAATACAAGACTTGCAGAAGTGATGCCTTTGTTTGAAACATTCCCTGGTATACACTTGTTGTAAACCAGGCCAACAATTAAAACACGTTTTCAAAGGTTTGTCATGCCCACTAGCACCGAGAAGCAAAGCGGAGGAATTCTTAATTGCAGATTTAGCTATAATTTCTTGGGAATTAAATCTACTGAACAACGGTGTGTGGCACTATGGCAGGGGAGGATCCTGACTTTTTTTCTTTTTTGGGGTGGGTGGGGGGATGGGGTATGAATCAAGATTCATTCAACCTTATTGCAGTAAATACTATATATATATATATATATATATATATATATATATATATATATATATATATATATATATATATATATATATATATATATATATATATTTATTTATATTTTTATATATATATATTTATATATATATATATATATGCTTTTAAGGTAAATTTTGTCTGTTGACTGCTAAAAATATATGTAGTATTTACTGCAAGTAAGTTGAATGAATCTCACAGTAAAGGGCTCTAACTTCGACCTAAGCAGTCAACAGACAAAATTGACATTAAAAGCTAAGTATTTTAAGTTAAAATGCACACAAATCTACTCTTTTACCTGGTTTGTGGGTGGATGCATCCCCGCCGCCCCCTTCCCGGATCCATCGCTGCTTGCTTCACGGTGGCCGTCCGATATTAGGCAAGTAAAACTTCGTTTTAGAATACTCATAGAAACCAGTGGTTCAATGAAAATACGCATAACATCGACTCTTCTCTTCAACTGAAGTTAAAGAAAACTACGTGTCAATGTCAAGATGGCCGCACTAACCTGCCAAGCCTATTGTTGGCGTCCGCACTAAAGCTCGGCGCCTTTAATGGAATACGTAAGTTGGCAGTTGTTGTAGTTATCATGTCCGTCGTAACTCCTCGCCGGTTTCCAGGCAAGTCTATATTGTAAAATTGACAGAGATGTTGCGAGTGGTTGTTAGGTGTTACAGGGGTGGTAAGCGTTAATGTGCACCGGGGTTGTTTTTTTTTATATCATAAGGTAAATTCTTCTGTTTTGCGACAGCTTTTGCTATAATTAAGATAATCTCGTGCAACATGATGCAAAACAAAGCTGAAACATTGTAGAAGTATAAAAATGCAAAAAAACTGCATTACTATGCTCAATAATGGATTAATCCATTCACCGAAACTGATCATTTCATTGGAAGAATTACGGTGTATAATTTTTAGGGAGGATAACCGTCTTAGCGACACATAACTTTCCACAGCAGGGACACTGTTAATTTGATAATGCATTGGTCTTTCTCACAACATACAGTTTTGGGGTTCCCAAAGAAACGGTTTGCTGTTGCCTCCAAAGTTGTGACATTTAAAACACAGTAAAAACCAAATTCATTTAGTGCCGTGTAACCTACAGATTTGTTCCACTTAATCCTCTTACCATGTTTATAGGTTAGACGCCACTAAATAAGTTTGTTTTATATAGTTCTATAGTGAATCGCGAAAAGTTGGAAACAAACTGCACCATGACCAAGTTATGATGGACCCCCATAACCGTATACAGGTGAAAAGAACTAATAACTGTCTGTAAGAAAGTCCCAGAAATAAGCCAACTTTTGCAACTTGTAAGAAGGTTCCGCTTCATAGAATGCACATACCGCCAAATTGCCAGTCGGAAACCACCCAAATTTCAATGAAATATGTACTTTCGGTAAAAGTGGATCAGCCCATTATTGTGGATAGGTGTTCAAGACTTTTGCTTTCTTTTAATCCTATATGGTTTCAGCTTCCTTTTGACACCACAAATTGAGGTTATCTTCAAAATAGGAAATTTAATGCCAAAACATAGCAGCAGACTGTTATTAAAGAGAAAAAATGTCACACATTCAACTTCCGGTCGGTATTTAGTGTAACCACCCTTTATATACGTACTGATTATGCCAACTCCGAACCACCTGGGTTAAGCAGGGTTTTTTTTCACATCTGTTTGCCGTTCAGTACGGGGGATCTTAAAATTGATATTCGTTCAATATTTCTTAAAACAAGTTCTAAAAAGATAAGTTGCGTTATTAAATTAATTGTTTGGAACAGCTGGATTCTGTCTCTGACTTGCGTGCCCTTAAAGTGTCGGAACGTTTTAAACAGTTATACTTTGCCAATAAATACACACCAAATTAAGTGTTCTTATTTTGTATAATGATGTGATTGTTTAGGGGAGAAGGAATAAATGGGATTACAAGAGATGATTTACAAATGATATTATTGATATCACATAACGTATCATCGCTTTATTTTTGTCCTTGATAATTCAAATTGGCGAAATTAGACTATCGAAATTATACCTGCTAGGAGACTATATTAAAAGTTGGTTTATTTCGTTGTTTAAACTCACAACCCTATTACAAGTGTTATTCTTCAACAGACTGTGTTAACGTCATGTATGTTGGCACAAAGACAACTTTGATTGGCTTGTGTTTAAAAACAAACGTCGAAGGACTTTAGTTGACTTCCAAGGCGGTAACTGTCGGGTTTGCTCTTGTTTTTAAGACCCATCACAGATTTGTTCTTACGTTTACCTTTGGCTTGCATGTGAATACCTCTGTCCTGTGACTTTTCAAGTGTTGGTATGTGTTGTAAGGCCCATAGGACTTGGTCATATATTGTTAATATTGACAGGGGAAAAACCTGAATCATGGAGGTTGCAAACTTAAGCATTAATTTTTGCTCAGCATGCTTTGAATGTGAACGTTTATGAGCATATACTGTCTGTTAGTTTAAACCTATTTATTTATAGTCGATTGGGACACAAGTTCTTTCAACTTATATTAATTCCTCTCGACTGCCCATTTCCCGGGAAGAACCAGTACTCAGGTACTGCATAACTGGTGCAGTGTGCAGTAAATAGTCTTGCTCAAGAACTAACCTTTCGTGGTCAGTTTCGGGGTTCGAACCCGGGACCCTCCGATCCGGAGTTAAACGTCTTAACCACTAAACCACGGACATCCACAACAGATGACTGTTAAAATCAGGCAGCGGGATATAGGACCAGATATATAGCATAGACACCCACAACAGATGACTGTTAAAATCAGGCAGCGGGATATAGGACCAGATATATAGCATAGACTGATTATTATGAAAAGTATTTCAAGGGAAAATTCTTTTTGTTGAAATCTAAGATGACAATTCGTGTCTGATATTAAATATATAAATAAAAAGCGCGAAAGCATGCTATTTGCAAAATAATGCGATATGCCTTCAGAAAGGAAAGAAATTTATATGTATGTAGTCTATAGAATAACATCTGCCCAAGATAAAATAGGCCTGCCACGTGAGCACATGCCTTGTGATGCATCAATTAAGTTTTATCGAAATTTAAGATGCATAACACTGACTCACTAAATTGAGCATAGCGTACATACTGGCATGGTGTATCTGAGCATTCTTTATCATTACTCTCATCATTCTTTAAAAAGACAAGTATAAAGGCTATTAATTTCTATATCCTAACAGTCTGTTTGTAACATAGTTCAATATTTTCGCTGTCATACGTCATTTTCTGTTTGTTTGTTTGTTTGTTGTTATTTGCTTTTGTTGCTGTTGATTTGTTGTTGTTTTGTTGTGTTTTTGTGTGTGTGTGTGTGTGCTTTTTTGTGTGTGGTTTGTGTGTGTGTGCTTTGTTTTTAGAATTATAGTTAGTTCAATAAAGTAACTTAAAAATTGTGAAGAATAATAACGGTAGAAAATATTAAACCGCCAAGAAAAAATACCAATTTACAGAAACATGAAGAGTTGATTATAGAGCTCGCACGAATAACGCAGGCGGCCAAATAAAATCTTTTTCTGGCGCTTAGTTGCTTACAATCAAAATATTTTGATTACTTGGCAGTCTCAAAAAAGAAAGTATTCACATCAAATATCCCACACGTAAGGAAAAGCAGTTAGAAAAGTTTAACAATTTTAATTATCGCCGCCTCTCCTAACAGTGTACATAGTCACCACAATACCAGTTCTTCCACAAAATGATACTTTTGAAACAAACGATGGCTAGTCCACAAGAAAATGGCGAAATACAGTGTCATATTTGAACAGTTACTGTTAGAAAGTGTATATCTTGATCTCTCTATCTGTTCAATTAATAACACCAATATCAGCATACTCATCTGAGGTCTGGGGAGCATTTGGGGATAATAATGTCATCGAAAAAGTACACAATGATTTATTGAGATATTTAACGGGACTAAAAAAGTCAAAACCTTTATATATATTAATAGGAGAATTGGGCAGATACTATATTAAAATCATCATCAAATGTAGGATGATAAATCTTTGGTAACGCCTGGTCAAGGTAGTAACAGTAACACTTTCACAAAAGATATATAACACATTGCTATCTATTCCCTATTTTCAATCAAAATGGATAAATAATCAAAATATACTAATGGAGACTGGTAAAATGAACTACTGGTATGATCAATTTAACCTTATACCTCAGCAGAGATCTACATTTTAACAACGTATCAAGCAAATACTGATTGATCAATATCAACAGCATTGGCAAATCAGTCTGCAAATATCATCAAAAGGGAGAAACTACAATATTTTCAAAAATAAATTACAAATGGAACAATATTTGACAAAGCTTAGCAAACATAATTACAAAACTCTTGCTAATTTCAGAACTGGAAACCACCATCTACCAGTGGAGGTTGGATGGTTGGGATGTCACGCCTTTACATGACAGAAAATGTACTTTCTGTGAGAAAAATGTAATATGTGATGAAATGCATTACCTATTAATTTGCCCGTTTTACATGAAATTAGAAAAGCATTTATACCAAGATACTATTATTTACACCCAAATATTCTTAAATTTCAACAAATAATGAACAAGTCATCATTAAACAGACTGGCTAACTTATCAACGTTTACAAAAACTATCATGGACACATTTAATTGAAGGGCTTAAACAAATTACACGCTAAACACAGACAAAATAAATACTCACTCACCACAGGGCGACGACACTCGGAATTATAATAATATATCCGCGGAATAGTACTATTTAATGCAATAATATCCAATAACATGTGTTACGACTCGTCGCGCTACATAAGTTTATTTATAAAGTGGCACGTTTACTAAACGACGAAATAGTGTTACAGAAAGAACAAGCCAGCAACAAACTAGTACTATAATGTTTTATTTTAAAAATAATTTAAAATATGGCGTAATAAAACAATATCAAATAAATGAAACTAAATTTCAGAAGGCAAAATAAATATAAGCTTACAGTTTGTCCCTTTAGGAGGTGTCCCTTTAACAATGCAACATAATCCAGCGTCGAATAATCCTGAAGAGTTTTCGGTAGAATGTTCTCGTAGATAAGCACAGTTAAAATAATCCAAAGGTAGAACAATACACGAATGTTATTAATATAATCCAATTTCAACACTTTAATATTTATGTCACTGTAGAATATAGTAGGTCCACGTAAGTTACAACAAAGAAAGATTTAAAATAGAAGCTGCAAGTATTTCCAAATAATATGTCCAATCTCTAAAGCAAACTTTTTGTTCAAAATTCCAAACTTCCAAACATCACTTCAATTCGGCAAACACGCCCTTATATATATCCAAAGAATTTCCAGAACATTCACGTACCCAGAACATTCTCGAAAACCAGTTTAAAATAAACAATTGAACTTTCTAGCATGATCCTTTTCTTCTAGCAGTTACGCGAATGCTACGTCATCAAAACCACAACGGTAAACAACCCTTAACCTGACTAGCGTAACCTTAAACGCTGGTATGGCGTACCTTTAGGGTCTTTATTGCATGACCCTGTATCATGCTAAAACATTCAGCATCATGCTTAAACTTTTAGAATGATACAGGATCATGACAATTGATTTTTCAGGTACATGCTGTATCATGCTTAATTTTTTTAGACCTTTTGGTGCGTAAGTGTACGACCCTGCATCTACCAAATATAGTTTTAGCATGGTACTAAAAATATTGCACTACCCAGGGACTTGCTAATTCCGATTGGTCGGTTTTAGCATGATGCTAAAAGATTAATGCACTACCCAGGGTCATGCAAATTCCGATTGGTCAGTTTTAGCATGATGCTAAAAGATTAATGCACTACCCAGGGTCTTGCTAATTCCGATTGGTCGGTTTTAGCATGATGCTAAAAGATTAATGCACTACCCAGGGTCATGCAAATTCCGATTGGTCGGTTTTAGCATGATGCTAAAAGATTAATGCACTACCCAGGATCATGTAAATTCCGATTGGTCGGTTTTAGCATGATGCTAAAAGATTAATGCACTACCCAGGGTCATGCTAATTCCGACTGGTCGGTTTAAGCATGAGGCTAAATAAGAGTTGCACTACCCAGGGTCATGCAAATTCCGATTAGTCGGTTTGAGCATGATGCTTAAAGCTTAATGCACTACCCAGGGTCATGCAAATTCCGATTGGTCAGTTTTAGCATGATGCTAAAAGATTAATGCACTACCCAGGGTCTTGCTAATTCCGATTGGTCGGTTTTAGCATGATGCTAAAAGATTAATGCACTACCCAGGGTCATGCAAATTCCGATTTGTCAGTTTTAGCATGATGCTAAAAGATTAATGCACTACCCAGGGTTTTGGTTATTCCGATTGGTCGGTTTTAGCATGATGCTAAAAGATTAATGCACTTCCCAGGGTCATGCAAATTCCGATTGGTCGGTTTTAGCATGATGCTAAAATAATAATTGCATCACCCAGGGTCATGCAAATTCTGATTGGTCCGATTTAGCATGATGCTAAATGAAAATTGCATCACCCTGGGTCATGCAAATTCTGATTGATTCCTTTTAGCATGAGGCTAAGATATCATTACCACAATGCACCTCTGCGTATTTAACCAATAGAATGAAGCGGACAAACATACATGTGTTGGAAGCCATATTGTTCTTTTTTGTTTGTTTATTACAAAAGAAAATTATGAATTTAGAAGTGTTTCTACAAGGTGCAAGGATTATATTGGGTTCTGTAACAAGGACACTGAGAACTAGCGATTCGGACTAAGTTCTTCGGCAATCCCAGGCACTCATGACACAAACATCAATTGCAAGAAAATTAAATTGTAAAAACAAAACGCGTCTGTACTTAGCGAACGATATGTATTAACTGACACCCTGTCGGAAATTTTTGTCTATTTCATTAAAAATCTACAGGGTAAAGGTCAAAACAAAATATCATGTGCCCAACCCAGGAAATGACACTTCACTAATTAGCTATTTATAAAGGGATTAAGTCGCAGGAAGCATTTTACTGTCAATCATCCATAAAATTTCGATGTCTCGCCCATCTTAAAGGCGTTTCCGGTAAAGGTCAATGCGCATTGTTGTGCGCAGCTTCAAGTGGCTTCTAATTCCCATATACTTAGTTTCTCTGTTGGGTTCATTAGACAATTCCTCAACTTGACTAGTTATTCGGACTATTTTCGTAAACATACAGCGTTCGATTAATTTACAATGTCATGATGTCAGAACGTCGGCGATCGCGAACGGGTGGATTTATTTCAAAGAAGCGAGCAAGGAGCTTAGATAACATACAGTTTTTTGGGAAATCAAATGTTGCGAAAACCACAAATACTGACGATAGTGACTTTAACTGTGTTTCGGACATTCCATTTCCGGATTCGATCAGTGTTGACACTAATGTAGAAAATACGCCTTCGTGGAGAGATGGCCGACGGATTGTTGAACTTGGGCATTTGGCATCACAGTTAGTATGTTGTGAGTGTGGAGGAAACCTTGTGTTAAATAACATTACCAAGGAAACTCGCTATGGCTTCGGATCCCTCCTGTATATAGACTGTGCGTGTGGAATAATCAACGTAGTGGAGACCAACAAGCGTCACAGAAGAAAACCCAAGGGTCCGAAAGCATTTGACATCAACCTCAAGTCAGCATTAGGTATAAAATTATAATATTTTTCAACCTGGACTGTTCATTTACATTGAAATTGATTCCTACACAAAATGTTTGTATGGTATGCTGAGCTGTAAAGAATTTACATTGATCAATGCTACTGGTTTTTAACCCACGATGCAGGCACAAAGAAAGTTAAATTGACCGTTTATGCCGGCGCCCAGGATCGAACCCGGGACCTCTGGATTGTGAGTCCAGTGCGCTAACCACTGCGCTATGCCCGCCGGCGCAACATAGTGTAGTGGACTGTTTGTTTTGCTAGGATTGCTTGTCAACATATAATTAATGATCATTTACCGTCAATTTCAGACTATAAGACATGTACCGGGCTTTACTTTCAGTGCATTCTGCAACTCCACTGCAAGCAACACACAGCTTTCCAACTAGTGCTTTATATAATATTTACTTAGTAATTTGGGTTGCTTATAATATCAAATGTGACTTTGTCCATGTTTCTTTTCTCTTAAAAACAGCTTGCTAATGTTTTCCTTTTTCATGACCACTTAGTATGTAAAGCGGTCATATATACATAAGAAATCATAAGAATCTATGAGCTAGATTTATTCATATAGATAAAATGCATCTGTTTATACAGGTATTTTTCTGACTTTCTGGCCTATGGCAAAAAATAGAAGTTATGTCTTTTTTATGTCTCTTTAAAGGGTGTGATTAATTAATACTTGTGTCTTACACATGTTTTTTTTTCCAATTAATTAAGTATTCCTATAGCATCATTATTGGTTATTTAAAATGAATAGTATCAATACTATGGCAATGCTATGTATAAATAATGAAAATATGGGAGATTTTTTTAATTGGTGTGAGATAATGAATGTTTTTTTTCTCTATAACAAGCATTATAAGGAATACATTTTGTTTTCATCAAAACTAAGTATAGATGACAGCTTGTGTATACAGGAAAGATTATTAATTTCTATGTGCTAGATGTTTTATAGTTAAAAAATATATATATATCGGTTTGATGTATTTTTTCGGACAAGCTAAAAATAGAATTTATTGCTTTTTTATGTCTATTTAAATGATAATTAAGTCAAACTGCATTATGTTTAAGCATTTTAGGTTTCTTATGACATATAAAGTGATTAACTCAAATGATTTGTACCAATGTTTTAGCTTTTGTATATGAAAAAATATAAAATGAGTGAAATACGGTTTTTTTCTGAAAATAAAGGGAGATAATAAATGTCCTTTTTCCAGTCAGTTAGCGGGGCAAGGTATTGTTTTTTTTCCATGAAAACCTTTTAAGAACAATAATACATGTGTACACCAAAAATTGTTAAATTCTCCGCGCATGATATTTTTTTAGAAATAAAAATGTGTCATTTTTAGGGATTTTTTTCAATTTTTTTTCCATTTCAGTTTATAATGAAAATATTTTTCTCGCCATGTTTATCATTGTCAAGTCAAGTTTTTACCTTTTTTGAATAATAATATAACTTATAGAAGTATCTGAACATGTTTCCCATGATTGTGTGCTCTTTACATAAAAAATGTACAATTTATGAAGGTATTCACTTTCTTAATATTTTTTAGAAAAAGTGACATATAGGTATATTCTAAAAATAGATATAAAATAAAAACGAGAATGCCAACCCATACTTTTGAGCTTTGTTTTGTATTTCTCATATCCCATAGTACATCCATGCCAAATTTGATCAATTTCTCCGCGCAACAACTTATTCCAGGATACGTCTTTAAAAACTGCAGACGAATTAAATTTGGAGAAACTAATACAGAGGCACTGTGCAATAAAATTTATTTAACCCAAGGCTAATCATTTACCCACATACTTAAACTCATTTTAGCCTTACGCAAAAACCGACCAATCGGAATTTGCATGACCCTGGCTAGTGCATTAAACTTTTAGCATGATGCTAAAACCGACCAATCGGAATTTGCATGACCCTGGGTAGTGCATTAATCTTTTAGCATCATGCTGAAACCGACCAATCGGAATTAGCAAGACCCTGGGTAGTGCATTAATCTTTTAGCATCATGCTAAAACCGACCAATCGGAATTAGCATGACCCTGGGTAGTGCATTAAACTTTTAGCATGATGCTAAAACTGTCCTACGGAATTTGCATGACCCTGGGTAGTGCATTAATCTTTTAGCATCATGCTAAAACCGACCAATCGGAATTAGCAAGACTCTGGGTAGTGCATTAATCTTTTAGCATCATGCTAAAACTGACCAATCGGAATTTGCATGACCCTGGGTAGTGCAACTCTTATTTAGCCTCATGCTAAAACCGACCAATCGGAATTAGCAAGACCCTGGGTAGTGCAACTCTTATTTAGCCTCATGCTTATACGAACCAATCGTATTTTACACGACCCTTAGTCATGCAATATAGTCCACCAATATAGTCCACCATCATGCTGAAACGACCAATCGGAATTTGCGTGACCCTGTATAATGCATTTTATTTCCAGACTCATGCTAAAAGATTTAGACTGATACTTAAATTGCATTTGTCTGATGCAGGGTCGTGCAACTCCGCACCAAAAGGTCGAAAGTATCTTTAATCCCGTTGCAGCATAATACTCATGGTTTTAGCATGAGTCTAAAAAACAATTGTCATGACCCTGTATCATTCTAAAAGTTTAAGCATAATGCTGAATGTTTTAGCATGATACAGGGTCATGACAATTGATTTTTCAGGTACATGCTGTATCATGCTTAAAAATAATTTAGACCTTTTGGTGCGTAAGTGTACGACCCTGCATCTAACAAATATAGTTTTAGCATGGTACCAAAAATATTGCACTACCTAGGGTCTTGCTAATTCCGATTGGTCTGTTTTAGCATGATGCTAAAAGATTAATGCACTACCCAGGGTCATGCAAATTCCGATTGGTCAGTTTAAGCATGATGCTAAAAGATTAATGCACTACCCAGGGTCTTGCTAATTCCGATTGGTCGGTTTTAGCATGATACTAAAAGATTAATGCACTACCCAGGGTCTTGCTAATTCCGATTGGTCGGTTTTAGCATGATGCTAAAAGATTAATGCACTACCCAGGATCTTGCTAATTCCGATTGGTCGGTTGTAGCATGATGCTAAAAGATTAATGCACTACCCAGGGTCATGCAAATTCCGATTGGTCGGTTTTAGCATGATGCTAAAAGATTAATGCACTACCCAGGGTCATGCAAATTCCGATTGGTCGGTTTTAGCATGATACTAAAAGATTAATGCACTACCCAGGGTCATGCAAATTCCGATTGGTCGGTTTTAGCATGATACTAAAAGATTAATGCACTACCCAGGGTCATGCAAATTCCGATTGGTCGGTTTTAGCATGATGCTAAAAGATTAAAGCACTACCCAGGGTCTTGCTAATTCCGATTGGTCGGTTTTAGCATGATGCTAAAAGATTAATGCACTACCCAGGGTCATGCAAATTCCGATTGGTCAGTTTAAGCATGATGCTAAAAGATTAATACACTACCCAGGGTCTTGCTAATTCCGATTGGTCGGTTGTAGCATGATGCTAAAAGATTAATGCACTACCCAGGGTCATGCAAATTCCGATTGGTCGGTTTTAGCATGATACTAAAAGATTAATGCACTACCCAGGGTCATGCAAATTCCGATTGGTCGGTTTTAGCATGATACTAAAAGATTAATGCACTACCCAGGGTCATGCAAATTCCGATTGGTCGGTTTTAGCATGATGCTAAAAGATTAAAGCACTACCCAGGGTCTTGCTAATTCCGATTGGTCGGTTTTAGCATGATGCTAAAAGATTAATGCACTACCCAGGGTCATGCAAATTCCGATTGGTCGGTTTTAGCATGAGGCTAAATAAGAGTTGCACTACCCAGGGTCGTGCAAATTCCGATTGGTCGGTTTTAGCGTGAGGCTAAAATGAGTTTAAGTATGTGGGTAAATGATTAGCCTTGGGTTAAATAAATTTTATTGCACAGTGCCTCTGTATTAGTTTCTCCAAATTTAATTCGTCTGCAGTTTTTTTGATGGCGACCTTTTATGGATGATTGACAGTAAAATGCTTCCTGCGACTTATTCCCTTTATAAAAAGCTAATTAGTACTGGGTTGGGCACATTATATTTTGTTTTGATCTCTACCCTGTAGATTTTTAATGAAATAGACAAACAATTCCGACAGGGTGTCAGTTGCTACATATCGTTCGCTAAGTACAGACGTGTTTTGTTTTTACAATTTAATTTTCTTGCAATTGATGTTTGTGTCATGAGTGCCTGGGATTGCCGAAGAACTTCGTCCGAAACGATAGTTCTCAGTGTCCTTGTTACAGAACCCAATATATTCCTTGCACCTTGTAGAAACACTTCTAAATTCCTAATTTTCTTTTGTAATAAACAAACGAAAACGAACAATATGGCTTCCAACACATGTATGTTTGTCCGCTTTATTCTATTGGTTCAATACGCAGAGGTGCATTGTGGTAATGATATCTAAGCTTCATGCTAAAAGGAACCAATCAGAATTTGCATGACCCAGGGTGATACAATTATTTTTTAGCATCATGCTAAAACGGGACAATCAGAATTTGCATGGCCCAGGATGATGCAATTATAATTTAGCATCATGCTAAAACGGACCAATCAGAATTTACATGACCCTGGGTAGTGCAGTTATCTTTTAGCATCATGCTAAAAAGAACAAATCGGAATTTGCATGACCCTAGGTAGTGCAACTCTTATTTAACCTCATGCTAAAACCGACCATTCTGAATTAGCAAGACCCTGGGTAGTGCATTATTCTTTTAGCATCATGCTAAAACCGACCAATCGGAATTTGCATGACCCTGGGTAGTGCAACTCTTATTTAGCCTCATGCTAAAACCGACCAATCGGAATTAGCAAGACCCTGGGTAGTGCAACTCTTATTTAGCCTCATGCTAAAACCGACCAATCGGAATTAGCAAGACCCTGGGTAGTGCAACTCTTATTTAGCCTCATGCTTAAACGAACCAATCGTATTTTACACGACCCTGGGTCATGCAATACAGTCCACCATCATGCTGAAACGACCAATCGGAATTTGCGTGACCCTGTATCATGCATTTTATTTCCAGGCTCATGCTAAAAGATTTAGACTGATACTTAAATTGCACTTGTCTGATGCAGGGTCGTGCAACTCCGCACCAAAAGGTCGAAAGTATCTTTAAGTCTGTTGCAGCATAATACTCATGGTTTTAGCATGAGTCTAAAAAAACAATTGTCATGACCCTGTATCATGCTAAAAGTTAAAGCATGATGCTGAATGTTTTAGCCTGATACAGGTTCATGCAATAAAGACCCTAAATGTACGCCATAAACAATACTATTTAATCAACACTTTCAAATAAACATCCACAAATTGACACCAGCACATTCCACTCAACTGACCTACTGCACTCAGCCGACAAAACACTGTCTTTACACACAATATAAATTTACTCATTCAAAATCCAGCTGACCAATCAGTGACGAGTGACGTAATTCTAATTCACACGCCCTCAATATACATTCTATAGCCCCTTTCAGTAAGACCTTTTCAATACTGTCGTACTTTATTACATACGTAATAAAATCTATGTTAGAATATTAAAGATACGATCAGCAAGCTATAAAATCTATTCTCCTTTTGTTTTTGACAAAGTTATTTGGACAAACTCAGACTTATGTTTTATTTCTACAAATATCGTTTCCACCATGTCACGTGTATCATTTATATTACATATTGTGTTTCCTTTATATTTCTTTTGTATACTCATGTACTGAATATTTCACAGTTTGGGTAATAATAAAGTTTGCGTTCTGTTCTGTTCTGTTGTATAGTTTTAGGAGTGAGACAACATGATTAATATGAGATTGCAAAATAATTAATAGGCGGGGGGGGGGGGGGGGGGGTTAGTCAGTTTTAATTGCATTGTCAGATAAATCCTCGGCGTTTTATTATTTTCATTTCAGAAGATCCATTTCATTTATCATTCTATCTGTCCAAACTATCTGTCTGCTAAAACTAATATGCAAGAGTTATAAATAAAATACTGACAGATATAATAATTTTGACGTGTAATAAAGTTAAAGTTTGAAACAAGTGTCATTTTTTCTCAGGTAACATATTTTTGTCTAGCTAAATAAATACAGAAAATCATATATTGAGTTATTGACATTATATCAAGCAACAGTTTGACGTAAGTATTCATTGCAATGGCTAAAAATAACAACAGAATAAACAGCTTTCTACCAAGATGTGTTTAATTTTATCTTTTATTATAATTCTATGCACACTAAGTTATGCAGGCTTGGTATATATTTAAAGGTTGTATTAGACTGTTTGGACCAAAATGTATTTTCTCGAAAAACCAAATAAGTAATTGTTACCTGAAAATGTCCTGCAAAATGCTGTTCATTGCCGTCCTAGATCTGTGTGAACAGCCAAGCACAAATCATTACAAACATGTATTTCCTATCCGAGCCACGCTGCAGAGATAGCTATCTTAAAACTTAGATAACCACGTGACCACTTGCTTTTGAGATCACGTTATATAATCATGCGGGTAATCCGCACTGACGTCGATATCTTTTTTTTAGCAGAGACCACTTTCGAGCTTTTTACGTAGCTGAAAAGAATATACATTCAGATAAAAAAAATAGACAAATTAGTTAGCGTTCGAAATAGTATTTATTTAGACTGAAGTATGGGTGTGTACAAAAGTTATGTCAAAATGCCCCGCAGCAGTAGTTCGATATTGTTATATGTATTTGATATAGGCGAACTGTCGGATATCACCTTTAATTATCAGATGATTAATCACCACTAGATGGCGTTTAAGTCAAAATAATGAAGAGCCAGGCTGTTAACTTACTTATATCACGACTGCATGTAAGTTTTGAAGCTTACGTTTTTGGTATTTAAATAACTTTTCATTTCTTTTAAAGTATCTTTGAGAACAAAGAATTACGACACTTGCATGCAGGCAGAAAGAATCAAATAAAACACTACAGAAAAATAAACAGACCGACAGCCAGGCGGGCAGGCGTAAAATGAAAATATATTTTTGTTGATAATCATACGAATTAATCAATATCATCACCAACCTCACACTTGCGTTAAGACAATTTAATAAAACGATTCGCCTAGTTTTAAACATTCAAATACCCTGTATTCATCTTTTACGATTGTATTATTGTGCTTTAACGTTTGTTTCTTTGTGTGTTTTTTTCATCCACTTTGGTTCCTGGGAAGAACATGTTTACCCCTAACATGAATTTTGCACAAAAATAAAATGAATAATTTAATTTTTATGTGCCTTGATTTCAGTTTTTATAGAATTGCAAAGATAACGATAGTATCATTTTGATACAATCCTTTGCCGTACAACTACACACATAAGTTAATTATGTTATCATGATAACACCATATGTAATGTCCCCGAAAATCGTGTTAGAGACGTAATTCGCTAAGGGAGCATTCCGAGGAAGCAACGTCATCTCCTTTGTATACATAAAATGTATCCCACAATGCATCCTCTATACCAAGTTTTAGACAAATTGCATTAAAAGGCTCCAGTACGTGGCAAACAAGCCAGAGGCGGAAAATTGGGCAACACCAAAATTGTATTTTAGAAGCTAAGTTGAAGCAAATGCTTACAGAATGATACGAGGTAGTTTTGTTTTTGTTTTGTTTTTTGTGCTGAAAACTGAACTTAATTCCACATTTCTAGCGAAATGTTTATACATCAACAGTTTTGATATATCATCTATATATGTAAAATCATAAGATTCCAAAGGAAAAAAGTGATTGTATGAATTATTAGAACGGCACAAAATATTTTTAAAGTTTTTATACATTTATGTTAACATGTTTTATAGATCTACATGTTTTGCTTATAATAATGTTGAAATAGGTCACCAGATTGTTGGGATCTCCAGAACTCACCTCCAAATCCTATGATTGACAACAAAAAAAGAGTCAATACAACAACATTTATCGGGACTTTTTTGTATTTCTATTTGTATTTTGGGTTTTACGTCACACCGACTCTTGACAGGTCATACGGCGCCAAACATAAACGCGCGGTTTTTAACATCGGGTGTATCATTGCGACCACGAGAGCGTATTCAAGTAGTTGTGCGGCATAAGAAGTAGTGCGTTTTTAGAAAACACAAATATTACGAAGGAATGCGAACCTTTGTAAGGAAATGCGACAAATAAAAACAAGGAAACAATGTAATGTTGTTTTTCGAACAAATATCAAAGGATATTAAAAGAACGATTACAAACAAATCAGTCACGTGACAAGCGGGAGATAGCGTTGGTCGTCATTTTGGATAGATCGGAGCGATTTTGAACGAGTTTCTGCTCAGCTTTCAAGGACTGTAAGTAAGTTGGCAAATATTTATGTTAATGCATTGTTGCGATCGACGTAAAAAATAGGATTGTAACTGTTTCAGTCTCTTAAGTTACGTTGGCCTTGTGCATTTCATTGTTGACACTACTTCAGTTGTGGCGGAAGCTGATCATAACTGCATTAGAACTAGAAGGTTTTTAATCGTTAACTTCAGATAATGCATTTTTCGTAACGTTTGTGGTGTGTTGTTAGTTTAATAAGCTAACTGACTTCGGCATTTTTTTGTCTTGAAATCTAGACCTAAATACAGGAGGCTATGATTATAAACAAATCAGTCACGTGACCAAAATTGCGGGAAAATCTAGCGTGGGTTGCCATTTTTGTAAGCTTCTGTGGATTGAGAGTTTCCTAAGCAATATTAGGGTAGCAGTGACATCCATTGGTGGAATGTATGTATATGTATATGTTACAATACTGATGACCGCAACCGTTCACGTAACCTTCATGCTGTGCTACTGTTGACAATCACTGTACTTCTATTGCATGAACCAATTACATCAGCCAGGTTAATGGTTATCACCACGGTACTGTATACTCAGGAATTTCAATAGCTTTCACTTTTGTTGAGAATTTCTTTGACAATTTTCAAGGGGTCATGATCAGATTGACACAAGTCAAACTAATTGTAAAATTACTTTAACTTCATTTCCATATATATACAAGGGTCCAATTAGTATTTACTTCATTTTTAAATGCTTTACATACTACATTTATGGTTATTCTTGCAAAATTTGACCACTTATTCTGCGCTTCTGCATCAAAATGACCCCCAACCTAAGATTTAGGTGAGGTCAAAACTGGAAAACCTCAATTTTTCTTGCATCAAAATGCAAATATCTGGATCTGTTAAAATCCCTGAATATACTGAATTATTTGCTAATGTTGTTGATAGTGACTGTCACGTACAAACGAAAAGAACATACACGTAGTTTCATATGTTTCGAGTAATGATATCTGTGCAGGAAAAGTTTGATTCTTTTGTTCTTCTCCACCTCTCTTTTGTTCATCTTCATATGTTTTTCAAAGTTTTGTTACATTAAATTCTTATATGAAAACTACTAATTGTTATTCATTGCTCCCCTATGACAGCCAATGTAAGACCATCAACAGCAATCTTTCCAATTCCTTAATGTGCATTTCGCCGTTCAAGACATCTTGATTACTCCCTTGGAACTACGCTTTCAACCGGCGCGCCAGTCTTCCAACGATTTCAGCGCTTTGATTATATCATGCCGGCTTCTCCACCGGTTTATGCTGATCAGACAATGCAGACTACGACGGACAGGCCTCGTGTTCCGTATGGATGACGGACGCGCCCAACAAAAAAGACATTTTCTATGGTCAACTAGCATCCGGTATACTACCCCATGATTTCCCAGAAGCGATTCACCTATAAATGCATACGGGACATGCAAATTCAGAACATAAACACAAAGAACAGGGAGAGAGAGAACCACGGTAAACCGCGGCTGATGGCGCTGTTTTCCCAAGAAACACATTTCAACAGGTGTTGGGAAGTACCTTAACCTAGTTCATAAAAGGAAAACAACGCAGAAGACGCACGCACACGAACCTAAACAAAACACCAACTTATCAATAACTGAAACACATTGCTTTGATTATCTGTGTGTATTTACTTGTTGTTTTTTCTGCCAGAGATATTTAAATGTGTTTAAAACAGTTGAGAATATAGCTGTTTATAAACATTTACCCACTACTAATGTTTACAGCTTGAGTGCCTCATCTACAGATCCGCAAACTAAACAGACTTACAAGCACGCGTTATCAACGATTGCACTCCGTCATCGACATAAACATTGTCCAGATTTTCTTTGGAGAAGTAAAACTATAAATATTATTTTTGCAATTTTAATACTTTACTCAAATGGTGCAAAACATATGGTGTAAGAACATGCGTTATACCAAAATCCGGATTTCCGTTGGGTGAGTCCTTTTGGTATGTATAGGCCTTTCTCAAAACTAGGTAACCTCCCTTGAAAATTACATGCCACATAGGCAGATATTTTATAATAGACCTATCTGTACTTGGCACGAGTTGAACCCAGCCGCAATGGAACAGAAATGTTTTCATTCTATTGTTGTTTTTTGTCTATTAAGAAAATGTGTCTCTCATGATTTATCGTCAGAAAAGAAAACAAATGTTCTTTTTGGATTTATTATTTATAATACCTGCGTCGAGTCGAAACTAGTTTTGAATAAGTGTAAAATAAAATATAGTTTTATTTACACTGCCCTGCCACTCAAACAGTAGATAAATCATCACCATTTGAAACTCTAATATGCATAAGGCAATACATTTTTTTCACATACACCAACAGACTTAAAAGTTTCTAAGTATAGGATCGAGTTTTTTTAAGGCGTTTCTATAGAAAATTGAAGCCGAAACGAGCGCAGCGAGTGTATGTTTCTATTTTCTATGGAAACGTCTAAATAGATTCTATCCGACATAAAATCCCCGCCTCACTTCTACCTGTTCCGCCAAAATGACATGTTATCCGCCCCATAAAACTGTCAATTAAACAGTCAATCGTCTTGACGTATTCAAACTTGTGGTCACAAGGGGAGGAGTCAAGCCAGAATGTGTAGTTTGTTGCACATGCGCAGTTGAAAATAAAAAAAGTTAAATAAAACAGATCGATCTATTTTGTTCATTGTAAAATAGAAAATAGAAAGCAGTTATATCAAAATAAATTGCTGAGGACTTTGAATTTCCATAGCTTCTGTTTGGCTACAAATGTAGGGCGACTTCTAATGATAGTATTTATGCTAAATAGCTCAAAGACCATGTGAGACCTATCAGTTAAGTTGCTAATGCACAAATATTGTACATGTACATATACACGGCTTATTGTATGTCATGGCACACACTACACATGACAAGTATGTCATAGCACACACTACACATGACAAGTATGTCATAGCACACACTACACATGACAAGTATGTCATAGCACACACTACACATGACAATGACAAGTATGTCATAGCACACACTACACATGACAAGTATGTCATAGCACACACTACACATGACAAGTATGTCATAGCACACACTACACATGACAAGTATGTCATAGCACACACTACACATGACAAGTATGTCATAGCACACACTACACATGACAATGACAAGTATGTCATAGCACACACTACACATGACAAGTATGTCATAGCACACACTACACATGACAATGACAAGTATGTCATAGCACACACTACACATGACAATGACAAGTATGTCATAGCACACACTACACATGACAAGTATGTCATAGCACACACTACACATGACATGTATGTCATAGCACACACTACACATGACAATGACAAGTATGTCATAGCACACACTACACATGACAAGTATGTCATAGCACACACTACACATGACAAGTATGTCATAGCACACACTACACATGACAAGTATGTCATAGGACACACTACACATGACAATGACATGTATGTCATAGGACAAACTACACATGACAATGACATGTATGTCATAGGACACACTACACATGACAATGACATGTATGTCATAGGACAAACTACACATGACAATGACAAGTATGTCATAGGACAAACTACACATGACAATGACATGTATGTCATAGGACAAACTACACATGACAATGACATGTATGTCATAGGACAAACTACACATGACTAGAGACTCAAAAACCTAACAGTATTACATTATTGAAAATCTGCTGAAATATTATTGTATACTTTACTCCATTGTTAAAATAAACCATAGCATGCCCCAGGTAGCAACAATTAATCATCTATCTGAAGTTTCAAGAATAATTTTTATTCAAATGCATTAATCATTTGTTTACCATCTCTGATCACATTCCACAAACTATTTTGTTAACCATACAATAAATAATAAGTTAGTATTTGTATATTAGAACAAAAAATATATTAAGTAAGAAAATGATTTTTTATAATAATAATAAGTGTGTATTTGTATATTAGAACAAAAAATATATTAAGTAAGAAAATGATTTTTATAATAATAATGTGATGTCGTTTAAGTTACATATGCAAGTTTGGTCAGTAAATTCACTCACCTTGACCAATTTTGGAAACATCTCACGCATAGCATTCTGTTTTCTATATCCATCTTGTTAAAGTACATCCTGTCATTTGTTCATGTACACCCACACCGATACAGTAGTATAAAACATAAATATCAACGTTCTGCCAACATAGTAGATATCAGATATGGACTTTCCTTTTTAATACGTGAATTTTTTTGAGGTGGGTCATAAGTGGGTAAGTGGTTAGTGTCAACACTATGTAACTCCTCGGTCCCTCAGCGCGTGTATTCGTGTTCCTATCGGGGCGAGAACATTAATGTAGGTAGATTTCCTAGCTGACCTGCGATGCGCAGGTGGTTTAATTCAGACACGTCTAGGTTCATTCTCCACCAATATTAAGATGAACGTCGCTAAATTGACCAAAAGTGTGTCGGTGCGATCTAATTAAAAACAAAATAATCCTAACGAGCATTGTGACGCAGCGTCGTCCGTAGTTCTCCTCAAACAAACTGTATGATTGTACACGTGTGAGAACTTATAAAATATACAATCGTCGGTCAGCCTGGAGTTTAAATGTATAAGCTAAAAACACATTTTATTATTTAACAAAGTGCAATATACTCTCTCTGTCTCTCTGTCTCTCTGTCTCTCTGTCTGTCTTTCTCTGTCTCTCTCTTTCTCTGTCCCTCTGTCTCTCTCTGTATATATGTGTCTTCTCTCTCTATCTCTGTCTGTCTCTCTGTCTCTCTTTCTCTCTGTTTCTGTCTCTCTGTCTCTGTTTTTCTGTCTATGTCCCCTTTTCTCTGTTTTTCTGTCTCTGTCTCTCGGTCTCTCTCTCTGTCTGTCTCTCTCTTTTGGTTGTGTTATAATTAGAACTGATAATATTTTTATTACAATCCAAAAAAAAACGTTGCATGGTTTCTTGTCAATATAGTTGATATTTATATATTTGTAAAAAATATCATTTATTATCAACTTTTATAATAGTTCTAAAATAAAATAAAATGTTGACAATTTCTGAACATATAATAATTACATTATTATTGCTATTATTATTATTTGCCTAGAAATATTTAATATGTTCTATATTTTATATAAGACTTTAAGACGACTTTATACTAAACCAATTATACATATCTATGAACATAAGGAAATGTGTTTATTTATGTAACAACAACATTTAAAGATTATATGCAATTAAAGCGTTTGGCAAATCAAATATCTTTTTAGATAAATAGTTTGTGTTTAAAAACAATATGCAAGCGGTGATTAATTGTTTTCAAAGAAATTTTTATTCAATGTATTGGAAAGAAAATAATAGGGAAATACTTGTAATAATAATTATAATGTAATAATAAATGAACAAAATAATTATTTGGAATAATATAAAAGAAAAATGCCTCCTCAAATGTAGGTAAAAAAAAAGTAAATCTTAGTCGACAACGTTTTCTTTTTTTATGTCAGTTACATACTATCTTTTGAAACATCTTTATATATTTATATAATTAGTGCAGTTGTTAATAAGGTTTTAAATTACTTCCTCCAATATGTATTTTTGAAAATATTGTTATATCTTGGTACTTTTTAAAATATATGATCTCTCCATAACTGAAGTATGCATCTTTCGCATAATAAAATTTGGTTTTACGAAAATATGATCGGGTATCGAAATGCAACATAAATTTCATAAACCTTTTACAAGATACGAGAGTAGAAATGTCTTATCGGTGCATCAATGTTAAAGCTAAGTATTTATTGCATCAACAGCAGTAAACTATTTATGTTTTGATAAACAACGTCTGAAAGTCGTCTCTGTTAATTTAAAAGATATTTTCGAAAACACATTAAACAAATGGTTCCTTAAAATCGTTAACGAAATTGTGTCTTCAATAAGTCCAGAGAAAATGAATCGGAAACCACCACCACCACCAACAACATAATTTTAATGGTTTTTTATGTTATTTGTTAAATTATTATTATTTCATCGAAGTTTTGAAACGATCTGTTTCAAGCATGTACTTTATCTAGATCTGCTCTTACAAGTTGTTGTTTTATTATTTATATAAAGGGTGCCAGTGGCCGAACGGCGAGAGTCGCAGACTTGTGGGATCGATTCCCAGTCGGGCGAGAACTTTCATGGAAATGTATTCCAGCTGTGCTGCAGTGCGCCGGGGGTTCTGCCGACAAATATATGTGTGGTCTTTCTCCACCATTATTTGGCTGGACTTGACGATGTTTGTGTCAATGTTATGTAACTAACAAATTATGAAGTGTAATCATTTGTTTTGTTTTTGTTTTTGAAATACATTGCAGCGACCAATTATGATCATTATAGCAACGTCCAGCTTTTTGGCGTAGGAAGACCACAGACATATGTCTGGGCAGAACCACTGGCGCACTGCAAGTCAGCTGGAAGACCTTCCCACATTAAGTCATTCGCCCCGAACGGGACTCGAACCCACGCGTTGATAGGCTAAGCAGTCGAAGGAGTAACAAATCGGCGACTCTGCCACTATGACACTGGCGCCCCCTGTTTAGTCATTGCACAGTGTGCATGTTTTCTATAACATTGACAATATTGACGTCTTTAAAGTACAGTTATTAGACGACAGGGGCAATCTTCCTGATACAAAAAAGAGTGAAGAAAGTAAGTGTTTTTTTTTTCAATTTCTTATAAATTCATTTATTTTTATTTATTTTTTTACATATACCACCGATTTTAAATATGTTCATATGCAATAAAGATAGTATTGACTTTAAATATGTGCAGTTACAATAACTGCGTATACAATTGATATAAATTATTAAACAAACGACAATATCTTCTTATAATTTGCATATTGCAAAAAATGAATACACCCCGATTATGTTGTGAAAGAATGCTTTGTTGTTTTCAAGTACTTCGATAAAAAATACTCCCATTCAGATGGTATGAACCATAAGTATCAACATTGCACAAAAAAGAGGAGACAAATGAGACCGAAAACCGCGATTCCTAATGTTTAACCAGGCTTGGCATATATCGTATAATGTAAGTACGTAAAACAATTACTTATACATTTAGTATTGATTCTTTTAAAGCAGTGTGTCGTAATATGATTTCGCCCATACCAACGACCGGAAAACAGCTTTGTCTGCAATTGTTTTGGCTGCCTACTAAAGTCTGCCCACGTATGACTGTGGGATGTTGGAAGTACACCAGATTATTATTACCTTGATAGAGTACCTGATAAATTGGAAAACAAGTCGGTATGTGGGATTTGACAGTTAGATTTCGTGTTGATAGAAACAAACGTTTTATTTACATTAAACTATCGGTGAAAAAATAACAAATATGTAAGTCCTTTTCGATTAAAGATAGTTACTGTTAGAGAAAGCGGAAAATCTAACCAATGAGGTCAATATATCACAGTTTTCAGACGGAATTCAACAAAATTATATAACTACAGTGTTTTCTTGTGTCATGTACTTTTAAATATTAACACCCGCCAGGCAAGTTTAATACATAATGCAAAAAGCTATGATGCTCTTAAAGAAAACGATATTAAATCATGTATCTGAGAAATTAGTGTTATACACTGATTGATTCAGTTGCAAAAATGTGTTCAGCTTATATGCGTTACCATAAATTGTAAAAAGACAGCACTGTGTGGAAAAAAAATCGCTGGTGGTTTAAATGTCGGCAGAATATAAACAATAACATTACTTTACAATTGTGTGTAGTAATTGCGTAAAGAAACTATTAAGCAAAAGCGATAATTTGTCTCAAATTTGGGCAGGGCATTCCTATTGAATAGTTACATTATATATATTTTTTCTGTAAATGAACTCATAATACAAATCGCATAAAAAACATTTAAATCGATTTCTTTTCTATTACTCCCACTATTTAAATGTGACTCTATATAAATACTATGTTTTCGCAATGGTTGCTTCTGCCATTTTCCGCTCTATACAAAGAACCTTCAGGACGTCTTCTGTCCATGTTGATAAGAGAACAAAAATAGAGCAGAATTAAACAGAAGTTTATTTACTCAACTTGAACATATAACAGTTCATCGTGGATCATAAACACGAAATATAAACATGTACATAGCAAGGCAATGCAAGAGTGGTTCATCAATAAACTTAACAAATTACAATAAAAATAAACATTGTTTTAGAGTGGTAGTGGTTGGTTATCTAAACGATTTTTCGGACAATAAATGTCTTTTTACAATACAAAGCAAGTTTATACAACAGTTTAGCGCTTCCTGTTGTCATCAGGCCAATAAATTTAAACTTACTAGGTCTTTCAACATAGAATCTCTGTAAATAAGTGTTAAAAGTGTGAACATAAGAAGGACATATGACAATAAAATGGTATTCCCCTATTTCATTTTTGTACATGCAATACATTTCCCTTCATTTCTATGTAAGTGCGTACGTCGTCCAGTTTCTATATTTAATTGGTGTGACGAAAGTCGAAGCCTTGTATTAATTTTTCTTATCGTATTGCGTTTTATCTTAATCAAGTATTGTGAAATCTCAAAGCATAGTTTGAATTCGTTATATATGCATAATCAACATTGGGTATCTTTATCAATGTACCAGTTACCAACATAAACATCTAACAATCTATTCGATAGCACAGGAATTAACACATTTATATTGACTGATTCCGGATATAACAAAACGTGAAAAAAACGATGTTAGCAATAAATGTTTCACTTTAAATGCACAGTTGCGGGTATCCTCTGAATTTTTTATTCTTTGCTGAATGCAGTTTTAAGAAATATTTTGTAATATTGGTGTACCTGGTAATATATAAGCGATAGAGCCCGAATGCTCCATAAATAGAATTGCATGTTGACATTTTCACACCTAATAGTCTTTCCAGAATTCTTCTATGCATTCTTTCTACATTTTCTGCGGGAAGGAAACTCTAAACTTCACTCGAATAGTTTAATATTGATGCAACATACATGTATGAATAAAAAAGGCTTAAAGTTGTTGTAATTTGCGCTTCCATGTCTCTTATCTTAGAAAACAAACAGCCTTATGTCCTCAACGCTTTACCAGAAAGGGTTTTCGTAGCGTTTACAAATTAGCCATAACTTGAAAACACGAAGCCTAAATAAGTAAATGATTGAACTATTTATAGAATTTCGTTATCGTAATAAAATTGAACAATATGAACACCCCTTCCTCCTTTAGTAAAAAGCATTATCTTCAATTTATCAACATTTGTGCGTAATTTCCATTTCATACAATACTCATGAAAATTTTCAAGGGCTTTCTGTAGTCCGCTGCTCGAATCAGAGAGATTAACCGCATCGTCTGCAAACAAAAGGAGACAAAGTTATAAATGTTCTGTAGAAATGCCCTTATTTTTCCTTAATAAAGGAGTCTATGTCATTTATTAACAGATTAAACGGTAGCGGTGATAAACTTTCTCCCTGCAATAATTCAATCTGATAGCTATAGATCTCGGATGGGCTATTTAAATGATTAACGCAAAGCATCACGTCATCGAATTAAGAAATAATAATAATGTAGTAAACAAGCGTCCGGTTACTCTCGTCTTGATCAGCTTTAGCCAAAGGCATTTTCTATAACAGAAACATGTGAATTTCCTGTGATAAACCTTCTATGTGTGAAAATATATGTGGTGTGATAAACCTTCTATGTGTGAAAATATCCGTGGTGTGATAAACCTTCTATGTGTGAAAAATATCTGTGCTGTGATAAACCTTCTATGTGTGAAAATATCTGTGCTGTAATAAACCTTCTATGTGTGGAAATATATGTGCTGTGATAAACCGTGTATGTGTGAAAATATCTGTGCTGTGATAAACCTTTTACATGTGATAATGTCGGAGCTGTGATTAATCTTCTTTGTGTGAAAATATCGGTTATAAATCTTCTATGTGTGAAAATATCTGTGCTGTGATAAATCTTCTATGTGTGAAAATATCGGTGCCCTGATAAACCTTCTATGTGTGATAATGACCGTGATATTATAAACTTCTATATATGATTATGTCAGTGTAACCTTATATGTGTGAAAATATCGGTGCTGTTATAAACCTTCTATGTGTGATAATGTTGGTACTGTTATAAACCTTCTACATGTGGTAATGTCGGTGCTGTGATAAATCTTCTATGTGTGAAAATATCTGTACTGTGATAAATCTTCTACATGCGATAATATCGGTGCTGTCATAAATCTGTACTCCTTGTTTGTTGCAGTAAATCCGCATAAGCACTTATATAGAGTCCATCACCGAATTTTCTCCCTTGCTAAATGAGTCATCCTGTGCACGCTCTACAAACTTCTATAAGAAGGATACACTATACACAATTCTAATAATAATTATGATCATACATTGATACTATATAATGTCTAATTTTATTTTCACTAGAATTGTTTGTCATTATATTTTAAGTATGAAATAATGTATATAGTGTAAATAGTTTAAGATTATTATATATTGATATAGAACTAGGAAATTTTGCTTCTTTCACTATTCTATTCTATTCTGTCTAAACTAGCTAACCTTATCATTTAAGTATATACATTATCATAATTTCTTGACGATGGACGCTGTTAAAGTCAAATATTATATAGTTTTAATGAAAATGATAAGGTTTCGGATATGTATTAAATATAGGCATAAACGAATCAGATACACTTGTATTCTGCATTGACAGCTATATCTGACAGTGAATATATGTATAATAATAGATCTCTATATAAATAAAATACTTTAGGTCCCTTCGCTAGAGAAGATTTACCATTCATAGACATTTTCTTTGTTTAGACTGTAGTATATTATTGTATTATATCTACTATAACCATTAAAGTTTGAAGTTTTGATAAAGCAAAATTATTCGGGTTTTTTTTTTGGTTCACGTAAAATATGTTAATTATCTATATGTATACATGTTGTAAAGATGATGTACACTATTAAATACACAAATCTTAAATAAAATTTCTGTTCTGTTCTGATAAACCTTCTATGAGTGAACATATCGGTGCTGTAATAAACCTTCTATGAGTGAACATATCGGTGCTGTAATAAACCTTCTTCATGTGATAATGTAGGTGCTGTGATAAACCTTCTATGTGTTAAAATATCGGTGCTGTGATAAACCTTCTACATGTGATAATATCGGTGCTGTGGTAAACCTTCTATGTGTGAAAATATCGGTGCTGTGGTAAACCTTCTATGTGTGAAAATATCGGTGCTGTGATAAACCTTCTATGTGTGAAAATATCGGTGCTGTGGTAAACCTTCTATGTGTGAAAATATCGGTGCTGTGGTAAACCTTCTATGTGTGAAAATGTCGTGCTGTGGTTAACCTTCTATGTGTGAAAATGTCGTGCTGTGGTAAACCTTCTATGTGATGTGTGAAAATGTCGTGCTGTGGTAAACCTTCTATGTGTGAAAATATCGGTGCTGTGGTAAACCTTCTATGTGTGAAAATATCGGTGCTGTGGTAAACCTTCTATGTGTGAAAATGTCGTGTTGTGGTAAACCTTCTATGTGTGAAAATGTCGTGTTGTGGTAAACCTTCTATGTGTGAAAATATCGGTGCTGTGGTAAACCTTCTATGTGTGAAAATATCGGTGCTGTGGTAAACCTTCTATGTTTGAAAATGTCGTGCTGTGGTAAACCTTCTATGTGTGAAAATATCGGTGCTGTGGTAAACCTTCTATGTGTGAAAATGTCGGTGCTGTGGTTAACCTTCTATGTGTGAAAATGTCGTGCTGTGGTTAACCTTCTATGTGTGAAAATATCGGTGCTGTGGTAAACCTTCTATGTGTGAAAATATCGGTGCTGTGGTAAACCTTCTATGTGTGAAAATGTCGTGCTGTGGTTAACCTTCTATGTGTGAAAATGTCGGTGCTGTGGTTAACCTTCTATGTGTGAAAATGTCGTGCTGTGGTTAACCTTCTATGTGTGAAAATATCGGTGCTGTGGTAAACCTCCTATGTGTGAAAATATCGGTGCTGTGGTAAACCTTCTATGTGTGAAAATGTCGGTGCTGTGGTTAACCTTCTATGTGTGAAAATGTCGTGCTGTGGTTAACCTTCTATGTGTGAAAATATCGGTGCTGTGGTAAACCTTCTATGTGTGAAAATATCGGTGCTGTGGTAAACCTTCTACATGTGAAAATATCGGTGCTGTGATAAACCTTCTATGTTTGAAAATGTCGTGCTGTGGTAAACCTTCTATGTGTGAAAATGTCGGTGCTGTGGTTAACCTTCTATGTGTGAAAATGTCGTGCTGTGGTTAACCTTCTATGTGTGAAAATATCGGTGCTGTGGTAAACCTTCTATGTGTGAAAATATCGGTGCTGTGGTAAACCTTCTATGTGTGAAAATATCGGTGCTGTGATAAACCTTCTATGTTTGAAAATGTCGTGCTGTGGTAAACCTTCTACATGTGAAAATATCGGTGCTGTGGTAAACCTTCTATGTGTGAAAATATCGGTGCTGTGGTAAACCTTCTATGTGTGAAAATATCGGTGCTGTGATAAACCTTCTATGTTTGAAAATGTCGTGCTGTGGTTAACCTTCTATGTGTGAAAATATCGGTGCTGTGGTAAACCTTCTATGTGTGAAAATATCGGTGCTGTGGTAAACCTTCTATGTGTGAAAATATCGGTGCTGTGATAAACCTTCTATGTTTGAAAATGTCGTGCTGTGGTAAACCTTCTATGTGTGAAAATATCGGTGCTGTGATAAACCTTCTATGTGTGAAAATGTCGGTGATGTGGTAAACCTTCTATGTGTGAAAATATCGGTGCTGTGGTAAACCTTCTATGTGTGAAAATATCGGTGCTGTGATAAACCTTCTATGTTTGAAAATGTCGTGTTGTGGTAAACCTTCTATGTGTGAAAATGTCGTGTTGTGGTAAACCTTCTATGTGTGAAAATATCGGTGCTGTGGTAAACCTTCTATGTGTGAAAATATCGGTGCTGTGGTAAACCTTCTATGTGTGAAAATATCGGTGCTGTGATAAACCTTCTATGTTTGAAAATGTCGTGCTGTGGTAAACCTTCTACATGTGAAAATATCGGTGCTGTGGCAAACCTTCTATGTGTGAAAATATCGGTGCTGTGGCAAACCTTCTATGTGTGAAAATATCGGTGCTGTGGTAAACCTTCTACATGTGAAAATGTCGGTGCTGTGGCAAACCTTCTATGTGTGAAAATATCGGTGCTGTGGTAAACCTTCTATGTGTGAAAATGTCGTGCTGTGGTAAACCTTCTATGTGTGAAAATATCGGTGCTGTGATAAACCTTCTATGTTTGAAAATGTCGTGCTGTGGTAAACCTTCTACATGTGAAAATGTCGGTGCTGTGGTAAACCTTCTATGTGTGAAAATGTCGGTGCTGTGGCAAACCTTCTATGTGTGAAAATATCGGTGCTGTGGTAAACCTTCTATGTGTGAAAATATCGGTGCTGTGGCAAACCTTCTATGTGTGAAAATATCGGTGCTGTGGTAAACCTTCTATGTGTGAAAATGTCGTGCTGTGGTAAACATCAACATTTGAAAGGTATGTTTTATATACTGTGTTTTAAAATCAATAGATAATAATAATAATAATAATAATAATAATAATAATAATAATAATAATAATAATAATAATAATAATAATAATATCTTTATTTTAGTTAGGATTGTCATTTCAGATAAACGGAGCTACGGAGAGAAGAAATGTATTTAATTAGAGACTTTCGAGGAGATATTGTTGTCTGGACAAATAAGTATACTTTTATTCCTTGAATATGTTTTATATTGTTGAAGCTTTTTTTCCAAAAAATAATATAACAATGTTGGTGACATATGAGCTATCTAGATAAGAATGATAGATATATTTTACCTTTAATGCCTACCTGTTTGATTCTCTTTTCGGTTGTTGTGTTATTCACAAAATAAACGATTTATCAATTACTAATGTCGTTATAAATTAATGTATATTCACTGTTAAAAGTGACTTCTCTTTAAAAGCGTTATTCTCATTCATCTTTAGTCAAGGAAACACATAAATAAGCCAGATCCTTCTGAGCCAAAGCTGGATTGAGATGTGTGTCAGGTCCTACGTATATCAACCCATTGATATATATAACCTATTTACTTGTGGTTTAAACATATGCCAATGAAGCAAGAAAAGATTCAGAAAGAAGCATTACTTGTTAAAGACCACTTTTGTTAATGGTATATTTCTTTATTAATCGATTATATTCACATTTAACTAGAAACACATGCTTATTGACGTCATTATCTTAATTAGTTATGTCTTGAATGCAAAAACTTTCTCTAAATTGCATTAGTATTAATTGCTGTCAATACGACTGGCGATAGTAGTATAGTTTTCGTATATCTTATGTATGTATATATTGATATTGTAAAACATATTTTTAAATCCGGTAAAGACAGTGTAGAAAGTGATAGTAAAAGATGAATGGTATTGTGGTAGAATTAAATCATATTTACTTGATTGGCGTGCTCTGTGCTGTGATTAAGACTATTATTATAACGTTTACCGACGTATTGTGTTGTAATTTTCTCAATAAAACTTTTAAATTGTGACATAAAATAAAAATGGAAAACTAATTTGTCGTTTTTAATAAGGAGCCGTAAATAAGTTTGCCATGTACAAATAATAAATTAGACAAACACGTTACAGAAGCAAACACGGCTTAGTTTATATACGTTCGAAGCCGAGACCTATTGAATAGATCTCTTATGTTCGGGGACTCCACAGAGTTTTGGTACATGCATGTCGTTTAATTATTCCGCGTGAGGTGCATACAGAGCAACAACATTTTTATATTCTACCTGTATTATGATATACAATGGTTTTAAACGGAGTTTATCAGTGTATTTAAAGTAGGGTCCAAACAGCGACGAAGTGCTATTCTTTTGATTGGACTTCGATACCTAAATATTTTTGCTGTTGTTTTGTATCGATATTATTGTTGGGAGATAATGGCTTTGATACATGTTTTAGATGTTAAAAGGTGTTTGTAAGTTTCATAACATTCAGAAAGGATAAAACTTCAAAGGTATTCACATTACATTATCAATTTGAGGCAGTCAGCGCGCAAAACACACACATGCACACATCAAGTCCAATTCATATAGTTCTTGCTCCGTGCGGATCCTATCCTTTTAAACACAACAAAACAGAAGTTTATAGATATAATGTTGTGTAAGAAGTATTTAAATGTTCCGTATCCACGTGGAAACAAACCCTCTTCATATTTTTTCATTGATTTAAATTTCTGCTTGAGTTATACATCCAGTAATCAAACAGTTGTATTGCTGCCAGGGTCTTCCAAGACGTGAAATTGTGCTTTTCATCACTTTCCAAGCTTGCAAATTGTGCAGAATGAAAGATAAATGGTTTTACGATAGTTGAGATATATAAAACGTTAAATACTGTAACATAATTAGATTCTTTTTCCAGCTTTACACTCATTACTTGAAGGTTGAAGCAATTGTAACGGTGCTTAGATGTAAAAATAGCTGAAAGTGTCTACAGATGGGCAGTAATTTATCATTGCCTTTGATTGTTTGTTGGGTTGATTGGTTGTTGTTTTTATTTAGTTTGATGTGTTTATTGTCACAACAATATTTATTAAGTTATCCGGTGACTATCTTCAATTGATGCAGATGTTTACATAGCCTACAGCTCCAGACAGATGTTCACATGGCCTACAGCTCCTGGCAGATGTTCACACGGCCTACAGTTCCTGGCAGATGTTTACATGGCCTACAGTTCCTGGCAGATGATTACATGGCCTACAGCTCCAGACAGATGTTTACATGGCCTACAGCTCCAGACAGATGTTTACATGGCCTACAGCTCCAGACAGATGTTTACATGGCCTACAGCTCCAGACAGATGTTTACATGGCCTACAGCTCCAGACAGATGTTTACATGGCCTACAGCTCCTGGCAGATTTTCACATGGCCTACAGCTCCAGACAGGTGTTTACATGGTCTACACCTCCTGACAGATGTTTACATGGCCTACAGCTCCAGGCAGATGTTTACATGACCTACAGTTCCAGACATATGTTTACATGGCCTACACCTCCTGGCAGATGTTTACATGGCCTACAGCTCCAGACAGATGTTTACATGGCCTACAGTTCTAGACAGATGTTTACATGGCCTACAGCTCCCGACAGATGTTTACATGGCCTACAGCTCCTGGCAGATGTTTACATGTCTTACATCTCCAGACAGATGTTTACATTACCTACAGTTTCCGATAGATATTTATATGACCTACAGTTCCAGACATATGTTTACATGGCCTACACCTCCTGGCAGATGTTTACATGGCCTACAGCTCCAGACAGATGTTTACATGGCCTACAGCTCCAGACAGATGTTTACATGGCCTACAGCTCCAGACAGATGTTTACATGGCCTACAGCTCCCGACAGATGTTTACATGGCCTACAGCTCCTGGCAGATGTTTACATGTCTTACATCTCCAGACAGATGTTTACATTACCTACAGTTTCCGATAGATATTTACATGACCTACAGCTGCAGACAGATGTTTACATGGTCTAAAACACCTGACAGATGTTTTCATGGCCTACAGTTCCAGCTCCAGACAGATGTTTACACTGCCTTCAACACCTGACAGATGTTTACATGACCTATAACACCTGATAGATGTTTACATGGCCTACAACACCAGACAGATGTTTACGTTGCCTACACCTCCTGGCACATGTTTACATGGCCTACAACACCTGACAGATATTTACATGGCCTACAACACCTGACAGATGTTTACATGGCCTACAGCTCCTGATAGAAGTTTACATGGTCTACAGCTTCAGACAGATGTTTACATGGCCTACAGCTCCTGGCAGATATTTACTTTGCCTACTGCTCCTGGCAGATGTTTACATGGCCTACAACACCTGACATATGTTTACATGGCCTACAACACCTGACAGATGTTTACATGGTCTACAACACCTGACAGATGTTTACATGGCCTACAACGCCTGAGAGATGTTTACATGGCCTACAACACCTGACAGATGTTTACATGGCCTACAGATTCTGGCAGATGTTTACATGGCCTAGAGAACCTGACAGATGTTTACATGGCCTACACCTTCTGGCAGATGTTTACATTACATACACCTCCTAACAGAATTTCACATTGCATACACTTCCTGACAGAAGTTTATTTAGACTACAGCAAGTGAAAGAAGTTTACATGGCCTACAGTTTCTGACAGTTGTTTGCATGTCCTATAGCTGCTAACAGAAGTCTACATGGCCTACAGCTCCTGGCAGATGTTCACATGACCTACAGCTTCTGACAGATGTTTACATGACCTACAACCTCTGACTTATGATTACTTGTCTACAGGCAGAAGTTTGCATGGCCCACAGCTTTTGACAGATGTTTACATTGCCTACAGCTTCTGACAGATGTTTACATTGCCTACAGCTTCTGACAGATGTTTACATTGCCTACAACTTCTGACTTATGATTACTTGTCTACAACTCCTGGCAGAAGTTTGCATGGCCCACAGCTTCTGACAGATGTTTACATTGCCTACAGCTTCTGACAGATGTTTACATGGCCTACAACGCCTGAGAGATGTTTACATGGCCTACAACACCTGACAGATGTTTACATGGCCTACAGATTCTGGCAGATGTTTACATGGCCTAGAGCACCTGACAGATGTTTACATTGCCTACAGCTTCTGACAGATGTTTACATGGCCTACAACGCCTGAGAGATGTTTACATGGCCTACAACACCTGACAGATGTTTACATGGCCTACAGATTCTGGCAGATGTTTACATGGCCTAGAGCACCTGACAGATGTTTACATGGCCTACACCTTCTGACTTATGATTACTTGTCTACAACTCCTGGCAGAAGTTTGCATGGCCCACAGCTTCTGACAGAGGTTTACATTGCCTACAACTTCTGACAGATGTTTACATTGCCTACAACTTCTGACTTATGATTACTTGTCTACAACTCCTGGCAGAAGTTTGCATGGCCCACAGCTTATGACAGAGGTTTACATTGCCCACAGCTTCTGACAGAGGTTTACATTGCCTACAACTTCTGACAGATGTTTACATGGCCTACAACTTCTGACTTATGATTACTTGTCTACAACTCCTGGCAGAAGTTTGCATGGCCCACAGCTTCTGACAGAGGTTTACATTGCCCACAGCTTCTGACAGAGGTTTACATTGCCTACAACTTCTGACAGATGATCACATGGCCCACAGCTTCTGACAGAGGTTTACATTGCCTACAGCTTCTGACAGATGTTTACATTGCCTACAACTTCTGACTTATGATTACTTGTCTACAACTCCTGGCAGAAGTTTGCATGGCCCACAGCTTCTGACAGAGGTTTACATTGCCTACAACTTCTGACAGATGATCACATGGCCCACAGCTTCTGACAGAGGTTTACATTGCCAACAGCTTCTGACAGATGTTTACATGGCCTACAACGCCTGAGAGATGTTTACATGGCCTACAACACCTGACAGATGTTTACATGGCCTACAGATTCTGGCAGATGTTTACATGGCCTAGAGCACCTGACAGATGTTTACATGGCCTACACCTTCTGGGAGATGTTTACATTACATACACCTCTTAACAGAATTTTACATTGCATACACTTCCTGACAGAAGTTTATTTAGACTACAGCAAGTGAAAGAGGTTTACATGGCCTACAGTTTCTGACAGGTGTTTACATGTCCTATAGCTGCTGACAGAAGTCTACATGGCCTACAGCTCCTGGCAGATGTTTACATGACCTACAGCTTCTGACAGATGTTTACATGACCTACAACTTCTGACTTATGATTACTTGTCTACAGACAGAAGTTTGCATGGCCCACAGCTTTTGACAGATGTTTACATTGCCTACAGCTTTTGACAGATGTTTACATTGCCTACAGCTTCTGACAGATGTTAACATGGCCTACAACTTCTGACTTATGATTACTTGTCTACAGGCAGAAGTTTGCATGGCCCACAGCTTTTTACAGATGTTTACATTGCCTACAACTTCTGATTTATGATTACTTGTCTACAGGCAGAAGTTTGCATACCCACAGCTTTTGACAGAGGTTTACATTGCCTACAACTTCTGACTTATGATTACTTGTCTACAGGCAGAAGTTTGCATGGCCCACAGCTTCTGACAGAGGTTTACATTGCCTACAGCTTCTGACAGATGTTTACATTGCCTACAACTTCTAATGGTTATTTAATTGGCCTTCGGCTTCTAACAATTGATTACATGGCATGAAGCTTTGGACAGATGTTTACATGGCCTACAACTTCTGACTTATGATTACTCGTCTACAGGCAGAAGTTTGCATGGCCCACAGCTTCTGACAGATGATCACATAGCCTACAACTTCTGACAGATGTTTACATGGCCTACAACTTCTGACAGATGATCACATGGCCTACAACTTCTGACAGATGATCACATGGCCCACAGCTTCTGACAGAAGTTTACATTGCCTACAGCTTCTGACAGATGTTTACATTGCCTACAACTTCTAATGGTTATTTAATTGGCCTTCGGCTTCTATCAATTGTTTACATGGCATGAAGCTTTAAACAGATGTTTACATGGTCTTCAATTGAAGGCAAAATGGATTTTTATATAAATAAAGAATACGGTTTACACTGAAGCCAACATACCTAAATTTCAGGTAAGAATACACTTTTCTTTAGGAGTGAAAGTTTCTCATCATCCTGTTTTTCTTTTTAACAGAACATAAATATAAATCGACACTTATCGATCTTAATAGACGGATTAAAATATATATTAAAACAAAACACTCTTTTTCAATAATATATAATTCACAAACGTGAATAAACATTAACACATCACGCAATTAAGGTAATTTCTACAATGATGTCAACGTCATAATGAAAAGGCGTCTAGACATTTTCGTAAGCGCAGCTCTCGAGTTTTTGGTGCCTCTTGTGGAAAAGCATTGTAATGAAGACAAAAATGCAGCGGTCAATAACAGAAATTCGCAGCTGTATTTTGCTAAAACGGGAATGCGAGGATGGCACTACAGCTTGTAATTATAAACAGATGTCAATGATGTAGCAGGCAATAAGCCAAAGTCGCAGCTGTTTGTCGAGGTGTTGTTTCAAAAATTAGACTCGAGTATGCCGAAATGAACATTACATGTTGCAATAATTGTAATTTTCTTTGAACGCAGTGAATCAGACGAAAATTAATTTCTCTTGGTTATGTATCAACCGATAGGAGGCGTTGCATAAGTGCACGAGGTTTTTGTGTCCTAAAAGCTGATTGTTCATTCAGCCTTGGGACATCGGAATGACCACACCGTATATATATTTTTATATATAATACTATTATTAATAATTATTTACGCATGTTAATTTTATGTTATGAAGACAATGCTTACAATTTACGACAATGGTGTTAATATAAGAACAGTTTTGTTATAAATATTATGTGTACACATACAACTTATGAAGTAAATATTTGTATATTGGTAGATGTGAATATAGTTGTAGATTAAATGATGAATTTGTAATAACCAAACGGTCGTTGTTTCAAGCGGCTTATACCAGTAAATATCGAAGTTTGGGTCCCTTATTCTGTGTGTGTGTGTCTGTCTGTCTGTCTGTCTGTCTGTCTGTCTGTCTGTCTGTGTGCGTGCGTGCGTGTGTGTGTGTGTGTGTGTGTGTGTAAATTCATCATAGACTGTTCCTTTATAAGCAAAAACAAATACATCATGGACAATATGGTTATCCCAACCAAAATACCCTACAATTAGTGGCGTAACATTATGCAATTACCGTTTTATTGGCGGCGATTAAAGGAAAATGGTCCTTAAAATATAATTGGTTGTGTTTGAAACATTCTTATTTATTACACGGTTGTTTAACTAGGAGAATTAAGACAAGCCAGCAGCACCATTAAACAAAATTAATTCATGCAATCTGTCTTTGTGTATATTATAGATACATATTCGATATTTTTATAGAACCATTAAGTTTTATTTTATTTCGCTGAGTTTAGAATCTGACATTTTTGTTGCACATTGACTACTTGCAACTCGGGTAGTGTAAAACGAAAGAATGTTGAAGATGAATAAAAAGAAGAAGTCTTACAATAAAAAAAATGTTTAAACAAACATCTTTAATAAAAATAATAATGTACCTACGCACAACAAAGCTTCAGACATATATCTCCCATTCATCTAATTGGATCGAAGCAACATAAAGTCGCGTCACACTTAACAAGAAATGCGGTTAAATTATAATTAATTTGTTTTATACTTGTATATATAACAACAGCTGCCTACGAAAGATCCATAGAATAGTTTGGCCCAACATGATAAATAACAGCAATCTGTTGCGGAAAAGCAAATGTCGTAAATGCATGTAAAACATGTCAGTCCAAAGAATAAAGATTGGTGTAAAACATGTCAGTCCAAGATGTACTGAAAATTGTGTAAAACATGTCAGTGTGATGTACTGCAATGTAGCTACTGTATGTTACTAGCTCGATCTGATGAATTATACCCCGAGAAAATTTAGTGCGTGAAAACAGCTGTATTTCCTTTGATGGACATTGGACTTTCGTTCCTCAATTCCATCTCCGCATGAACAGGATGCTACTATTAACGTTTTTGTAGGTCTTCTAATCGAAATAATATCTCTCTCTCTTCTAAAAACTATGTGGACATTATTTTTCAATGACGTCACTACTTTCGTCATAACTTGTCAAACAAAACGTCAACGCTTGGACATTTATTCAAATGGATTGGTTTTCTTTTCATTGCTTGCACTTGAGAAACCCTTCAGAAAGTGCGAGTTAAGAGCTCTGTAAAACCGGGCTAAGTATACCAGTCGGCCCATATTGCCGACTGACCGTTCCAGGGCGGTAATTGTCGGGTAAGCTCTTTTTGTTAAATGACTCATCACAGATTTGTTTCACTTTTACATTTGGCGTGCTTGTGAATACCTTGGTCCTGTGTCTTTTCATTTTTTGTATATGTTGCAATGTTCATGGGACTTTGTCTTATATATTCTTATTGATAGAGAAATAGCTTAATGTGTTCGATGATCTCTATGTTCGTAATATAGCTTCTGCGAACATAGCTTTGTCTGATGGATGTTCAAAGTAAAGTTACTTCATGTTAACAGTTCGGTCTAATTGATGAGCCGAGTCTAGCAATATGTATCTATCTCGGTCTGATCCAGTATAACTTCTTCATGTTAATATCTCTGTCGGATGAATGATCCGATGGTTTCAATATGTATTCCACTTTGTCTGATAGATGATTTATGTGAAGCTACTGCATGTAACATGTTCGGTTTCAGGGGCGGGGGGTCTGGAGGGGGCTCCCCCAGAAAATTTTGAATTCTAGATGCGCTGAGATGCGATTTCCAAGCATCTGTGGGGCATAATTTCCTTATCTATTTGCTCACTTTTAAGGGCAAAATATCCACTGACTTGAACATCTTAAGGTTACTGAAAAGAAACCTATTATCGTAAGAACACTACAATAACCAAGACACTTGTCAGTGTATAGTAAAATGAACGTCCTGAATGTGAATAACTATCACTTTATCTGTAAAAAAAGATAAATGCAAGGATATTCCTAGCATTTGCTATTTTTAGGCATATAGAGCATAGAAATGATATATTTACATGTACATTGCCAGTCATTCTAAAGCACGAGTTAAAGTATATGAGAGTATTATGAAGTATATATAAAGTGAAGAAACACCAGTCATCAACGTTCAATGGATAATAAAATCTGTCACATATCGAATTAATCCGACAATCATAATAGGTAATTCATGTCAACTGTTTTGTTTGTCCAAGGTTTTTCGCTTCCTGGTCACGTGACTCAGTGGGCGGAGCGATCTACCCGCTGGCGTGATGTTACTTCGCGGGCGATGGAGACTTTTTGCAAAAAGACTAGAGCTATGTTCAAGAAAACATTTAACATGACAACAGAAGTAGGTTCGTCGCCGCAGAAATATGTGTGACAAAGCTCTAGTAGAAACGGGCCTTAAGAGGCGTAGCCCTTTGAAAACCTTCGCGTTAAAAAACTAAAAAATTAACACTTTTTTTTGTTGGTCGTCGAAAAATAGAGGGGGCCGCGGCCCCTTCGGCCCCCTCTGGATCCACCCCTGGGTTTTACTGATTATCCATATTTATCCATGAAAAAAGCTCGGTCTGATTGGTCTGCAAATAGTTCATTATAATGGATGGTCCAAATGTAGCTATCGCATGTAAATAGTTCAGTAAGATGGATGGTCCAAATGTAGCTATCACATGTAAATAGTTCAGTAAGATGGATGGTCCAAATGTAGCTATCGCATGTAAATAGTTCAGTAAGATGGATGGTCCAAATGTAGCTATCGCATGTAAATAGTTCAGTAAGATGGATGGTCCAAATGTAGCTATCGCATGTAAATATTTCGGTCTGATTATTATCCAAATGTAGCCACTACATGTAAATAGTTCAGTATAATGGATGGTCCAAATGTAGCTATCACATGTAAATAGTTCAATATAATGGATGGTTCAAATGTAGCTATCACATGTTAATAATTCAGTATAATGGATGGTCCAAATGTAGCTATCACATGTAAATAGTTCAGTATAATGGATGGTCCAAATGTAGCTATCGCATGTAAATAGTTCAGTATAATGGATGGTCCAAATGTAGCTATCACATGTAAATAGTTCAGTATAATGGATGGTCCAAATGTAGCTATCACATGTAAATAGTTCATTATAATGGATGGTCCAAATGTAGCTATCGCATGTAAATAGTTCAGTAAGATGGATGGTCCAAATGTAGCTATCGCATGTAAATAGTTCAGTAAGATGGATGGTCCAAATGTAGCTATCGCATGTAAATATTTCGGTCTGATTATTATCCAAATGTAGCCACTACATGTAAATAGTTCAGTATAATGGATGGTCCAAATGTAGCTATCACATGTAAATAGTTCAATATAATGGATGGTTCAAATGTAGCTATCACATGTTAATAGTTCAGTATAATGGATGGTCCAAATGTAGCTATCACATGTAAATAGTTCATTATAATGGATGGTCCAAATGTAGCTATCGCATGTAAATAGTTCAGTATAATGGATGGTCCAAATGTAGCTATCACATGTAAATAGTTTAGTATAATGGATGGTCCAAATGTAGCTATCACATGTAAATAGTTCAGTATAATGGATGGTCCAAATGTAGCTATCACATGTAAATAGTTCAGTATAATGGATGGTCCAAATGTAGCTATCACATGTAAATAGTTCAGTATAATGGATGGTCCAAATGTAGCTATCGCATGCAAATAGTTCAGTATAATGGATGGTCCAAATGTAGCTATCACATGTAAATAGTTCAGTATAATGGATGGTCCAAATGTAGCTATCGCATGTAAATAGTTCAGTATAATGGATGGTCCAAATGTAGCTATCGCATGTAAATAGTTCGATATAATGGATGGTTCAAATGTAGCTATCGCATGTAAATAGTTCAATATAAGATCTGGTGGATGATTTCAGTGTTACTTCTGCCTGTAAATAGTTCGATCTGGTGGATGATTTAAGTGTAACTACTGCCTGTAAATAGTTCGATGTGGTGGATGATTTAAGTGTAACTACTGCCTGTAAATAGTTCGATCTGGTGGATGATTTAAGTGTAACTACTGCCTGTAAATAGTTCGATCTGGTGGATCATTTTAGTATTACTACTGCATTAAGATAGCTCGGATTGATAGAATATTGGCGGCAACATTATGTCTATCGGTGTTTGGCAGCGAGACATTGGATGAACACCAGATTGTTTATTGCTGTACTACAGTACAGTGTAAATTGCAGTATGGGTCGGTATGAGGTATTTTGGCAGTTTAATTGTGACAAGTCAGAATTCCAGGAATCGGTGAGAAATTGTTTTACCTGAAAATGTTCTTTAGGGCTAGTTTTGTCGGTCAACCTGCCTATATGTGGAATGCTGACTGAAATTTGCACATGGGGAAAGTCTATTTTCCGGACATTCATAGCCCTGATAAAATCAATCTTCAAAATCCATCTCGTCAAAATGCACAAACACTACATATATATTTAACCCACACTGAATTTGATATTAAGGGCAATAACAATAATATATATCATTTGAAAACCCGGAGATTACTTGAGTAATTTAGCAATAACTACCGCAGAGAACAATGAAAATAAAGTAGCAAATACTCTACTGTCAGATCTATGGTTCGTTACTGTCGAATGTTTATGTAATTTAACCGACAGTGTAAGAGAGTTTTTAGTTCCCAGGATAGTCATCTTCTTGTTTAAAGTTCGTGCTCTCTACGGCGCATTGGATGTCTCACATCCCGTCTGTTTCTTGTGATGATGTGTTTAGTACAATGTATGTACTGAAACATTGCATTTTGTTCGGGATCTCTTTAGAGAAAATATGCAGCGAATTGTATTTTTCAACATATTTATTGTGCTAGGTGATGAGAAAGACCAACCAAACGTCGTTTTAACCTCTGATAGGCCAATCAGCTTTCATTTTGGTTGGACCCGTTCCGTACACCGAGCAAACCTAAATGCACTAATGTTTGTATTATTATTTTTTTTTTTACTTTAAACACTCACACTCAGCAAAATACAATTAATATTACTCGAAATATTAAAAACAACAACATTTACTTCATTATCCGGTTTAGAAACAATTTCATTCACCTTATATAAAACATATTTATGCACCTTCGCGAAATCAACTTCTTATCTGTTGGAACTATTACAACTTAAAGT